>WYDI02002946.1:0-101901 GCA_009867235.2 Psittacus erithacus | reverse complement strand
TTAAGGGAGTTTTTTTATCTGGTTATATTTTTGTTTCAATTTTTACGACATATTTTAACATATAAATTATTATATATAATATATAATTATATAAATATAAATTATTATTAAAGTATATATTATTTATATATGTATAAAATAAATTCTGTATTAAAATATATGGTAAATATATATATATAAAAAATAGATATATACGTATTTTTAGCAGAGGGTACAGATTAGCCTCTGTCTGAAGATAAGCTTTCATGTCCTTCAACACCCTGCAGAAGTGATCCAGAGCACCACCAAGGAAAGCAATGCAATGTAATGAACACAGGCCTACCTCCCAGCTTCAAACGTGAACCAAGAGGGGTCCCGTCCGTAGCGCCGGAGGGCACTTAACGGCCAAGAGACGAGTTTTACTCTGGGATTCTGGATGTCCCAAAGACAGATATTCTCAAATGTTATCTGCAAGGTACATTCCCCATGCACATCTAAATTAGGGGATGGCATCAAATACACATTGAATCTCTCTGGGAGAAAAACAAAAGGTTAGTCTAAAATCCCTGCCCATCAAATGTGCAATTCATTAAAGGAATTTCCTGTTTTCCATATCTAAGATAAGATCTTATTTCCACTTAGAACAATTAATTAAAAAACAAAGACTCAAATCCTTCCAGTAACCCAATAAACTTCATGTCTAGGGCAGTCAGAATGCTGCATTCATAGGGCATCAAATGTTTCTGCATGCATTCAGACACTGAAGAGAATGGCACCACCATTACCCCGATATTTGCAAACAATTACTAAAATTGTGTGCATGAATAAATACACTGCAATTGCATTTCTGCATGTAATCAGCTCATTTGCATAGGAAAGTGAAGCAGCCATGGGCTCAGGTTTTACATGCAATTACTATTATTGATTTGCTTTACAATGCTGCAAAAGAGCCTCAGTCACAGAATGAAACTGTTGTACAGACATCATACAAGAATACACAAACAAAAGCTAGTTCCCACTTTCAAAAGCAGCAAACTTGTCTCAGAAAGGAAAGCACTTCTCCAAAATAATTCTTGTTACCTTACTTATTATCTCTGGTAGCAATTAAGAACACCCAGAAGCCAAAAACAAAACCCCAAACAAAAACAACCCCCCACAAAACAGGAAGGAGGGCTTGGAACAAGCAGTTTTGCTCCATTTTACTTCTGATATTTATGAGCATAGTCCAGAAGACTTTAAAATGGTGCAAATAAAGATTTAAAAGGCCAACATTTATGTACCTACCACTCTGTTCCCTCTCTACTCCAGATGCCAGCAAGTCAGGCTCTCCAAGGCTAATGTCATTAATCCGCGTTTCAAGACACTCCATCTGCAGCACCTTGCACCACTCATCTGCCTCAAGTTCTGTATAAATGCCCAGAAAATCTGTGTGTAGGTATATAATGCATTTATAATTCCACAATTAATGCTCTGTTTGCTAAGGTGCGTGGCCATTTTACCCACCTGACTCACAAGCAAAGGTTTTTGATGTGTCATCATTAAAATAAATTCCAACAGCATGCTTCTTTGTGCTTTTTGGCATTCGCAATATATTCTTCACGTTATTGAGCTCTGTGACCTGGAAAAGCACAAGTTAGAGTTTTAATTAGGAGCTTGAAAAGATACATATCCATTATTGACTGGAGAAGGAGACAAAAGAATAATATCTAACAAAAAGCACAAAGAAGTGTGCTTAGACAATCGACTTGAAGCCCCTGGATGATGAAGCAGCCACATTGTCCAGTTCTCTCTTGTCTGTACACGAGCTTCAGTGCAACACCATCTGAGCAGGGTTTTAGCCAAGAGGCAGATGGAATCAACACTCACTCCAGGTTGAGAAATATTTACATGAAGAACATGAGAAAGACCAACCTGATGTAGCAGAAGCAGAGAGGTGAAGACAAAAACCTAAAGGATTCACCCATTTGGAGGAGCAAGTCCAGTTCCAGTACAGGTTTCAGCACGGAGGACAAAACTGTGAGAATGGTGAAAAGCTGCTCTCTGAATTATTTTTTGATGGAAAGTTAAAGATTTGTTAAAATGGTCCATTTAAAAAAGCACAGTTTTAGTTATTAGAAAGCTTTTTAGCATTAAAGATTAACAGACTTGTAATCACAAATTTCTGTTGCGTGGCTGCCAAAAAGCGATTGGAAAAACAGCTTTTGTGCCAAAAAAGTAAACATGTATCTGTTATCCTGTATACAGCTTTAGTAAATACATACTACAGTTGCTTCATGTTTCTAATATCCACTTTTCACCTTCACAACCAAAGTAACACTCCTAAATTTGACTGAGTAGGAATTTTTCATTATTTAAATTCCTTTAATATAAGGCTCGCAGCCAGAGAGGGAATCAGGAAATTATATTCAGATATTCATTATCAGAAAATATTTCACCTGATTCTTTAATGTGGTAGGGATTGAAGAGAGAGAAAGAGGGGGAATTTAACAGAAATATTCCTGAAGTTGTACAACCTAACGACTACATTGGTCTCCTTAGTTCTATGGAATAGCCTCTTATCAAACTGCATCAAATCTAAACAAAGAAATGCAGCAATTGTCTTACAGATAGGACTCAGGAAGTATAAAGAGTTATCAGTATTGTAGGGTCTAGCAAAAGAAATCACTCCTCTAGAGCATCTTTGGATCGCCAGCTCAACCCCCTCCATCTCTCTGGCCCTTCATCCTAAATCACTTTCTTGGGGTCATTTTATTGCACGTTCTCTGGCAGCAGGGAAGAACAGACAGCCAAATCCCCAAAACGGTAACCTTACTGGGAATGGAAGGAACAAAGAGCAGCTGGTGGGCAAAATTAAAACAAATAATAGATCCGATGTCTGGAAACTCATTTTATGGGCAGTAGGCAGAAGGAACTAATGGAAGGAATATCCCATGGGGAACATGCCAAACCTTCTGCAAAAGGTTTGCAGAAACAGCCAAATTTAGCTGCCAAATTTAGAGCTCAGGATTTTATAGCCTCCAGCTTCAAGATTTTGAGAAGTGTCAAAACTGAAACTTCCTAATTGTGATTTAATTTTGCATGAGCAGCTTTTTACTCTTCCAGGAAATCCTGTGATGGAAGCACATCCCTCAGTGCTAACAAGGCACTGACAAACTCATTGTTAAGCATGACAAATCTGTCATAACCTATTCCCATCGTGCTCAGCACATGACAGGTCAAGCACAAACTGCCAGCTGCCAAGTTCAACTCTCATGTATTTTTTTCATATGCCAAAAACAGGATTGAAATGCAGGAAGAAAATGTTCATTCAGGACAGCAACTACCTTGACATTTATACTGAGCACATTTACATTTTCGGCAAGCAAATGTGCTAATGAAGTCTTGTATCTACGAGTACAAAAGTTAGCAGAAGCAGAACATAGCCATACATTTTGGTAATGAATCATTTAGCTACCTAGGATCTGTCCTAATGGAAAGCTCATTTCTTAAGATCAGGCATGTCACACTCTAGCTGCTGGATATCCCAGTAATTGTCTCTAGCCTGATGAATCCTGAGGATGCTGTGACAAGGCTCAGAGAGATTATGAAATGTTTATACTAGTCAGGATATAGTAAACTGCCTCTCCATGCTGGCTGAGGAGCCAAAAGCACTTCCAGCAGTTAGGAGGCTCAGCAGTACCACCTAGTCAACTGTTGCCCATGATAAGGGGTAGCACATGCTGTCCCAGCCCTGGGCAGGAAGACATCCTACATGGCAGTGAGCAAGGGAAAGGACACTTGACCATGTGAGATGGTGCCTGCTCCCACACAGTGTTGGAAAAGGAAAAACAACCAACCCACCCAAACAGCATCATCAATGAGCCCGTGTTCAAAGTCATGCACCTCCGGGGCAGATGAGAGCAGATGCTCATAATGGTACTGGGAACATGAGAAAGACAAGATTAAAACATTTCCTTGCCTGCCTACACCAAATTTGCTTTTCCTGCCTACACTAACAGAGAGACATTTCTGATCACTATTTCTTTTACTATGATTCCAACCTTGTACACCTTACCTTCATCACTCCCAGCATCCCTAAGACCACACTTTACCTCCCAAGTTGCTGCAAGCTGCAACTACTGCCCAATCTCCCTACGTGAGCTCCCAGAGTCTCTGCATCCTTGGCACAGAGAATCCATCACTCATTTCCTCTCATTTCTGTACTACTAGAAACAGCCTGTACTTGCCAGTCTCTGCATTCAAGTCTCATCCCTGCCCACCCACCATCTTCCAGCCTTTCACATTGTTTCTTAAGTGTCATATCCACATTGCAGCTCTAGGACTGCATCATCTCTGAACTCAACCACAGGGACTGACATTTCCTCCTGCCAATATATCAGATAATTGGAGTCTCCCTCCAGTCCAGGGCTTCACATGAGAAGCAGCTGGTCACTCCAACAAGGTTTACCCAGCACACAGCATAGGTCAGAAGCCACAGATATGCTTTGCAACCCAGAATTTTCTTTCTTTAGGTCTCCCAGTCAAGAAAGGTTTCTCCAAACGTTACACACAGCAGCTCCATCCTGTGGCCCAGCACAGCAATCTCACAGCTTCCCCCAAGAGAGAACAGCCACTTTTGCTGCAGTCACTTCAGTGGACCATTAGGGAGTTGTGCAGAACTCAAGGTGTCCAGAAATGTGGTGGCTGGGTGACTAGAGCTCATGACAGCAAAACTCACTACTCCTGCATTCCCCTTTAGAAACAACTGAATGCAAAAAAGGCACAAATATAGTGGCATCATTGTTTTGGAGCCAAGAATAGCAATTTCTTTTCCTTCTTATCATAAATTCTTCTCAAAAGCCAGTTAGTTATTGCAGTAAAGTACTTCTTTGTAATCCCAAATGCAGAGTAATATATTCCAATAGAGATTTTACAAGAATCAGCTCATGCTTGAAATCCCAGAGTTCAACATTCTGGACAGAAAAATTTGGTTTTATTTAAACATGCCTTCTCCTACATTTGCTTTTTATTACTGTACTCCTTCTAATAATACTGTGGTACAAAGAAGACAATGCAGATTACCTAAAACATTATTTGTCTCATCTATTGCCTTTGCAGTATTCACAGTGGCCTTTTCTGCTTTTCTGGGGTATCAACCAGCAGTTAATTCATCTTTCTAAGTGCAAACCCTCCCTAAGCCAACACAAGAGAGAAGGATGAAGACAGGGGGGACATGAGAGTGCCACTGACTTGAGCGTTAGTGCAAGGGTGACTCAGACTGATGGGGTTGGACTTTCCTTGGGTCTGCAAGGTGGGTGTACAGGAAAGGGAGGAAGGAAAAAGGGGTACAGAAATGGGGTGAACAATTTAATTATATGAGGATTTTTGTTTAATATGCTTATAAAGCTCTTTCTTGCATCCCTTTCTTATCACCCTACCTCTGAGTGCTACATACTGGGAGGAGGCATAGGACATATCAGTCCACAGTCTGCAGCACAGCAATTCAGGTGCTTCCAGGAATCACCTTATGCCATGTGTGAATGCACGCAGACTGCACTGCAAAGCACAGCAGCTGTGTAACAAAACCACATCTGCCTTATAGCCTCATCAAATAAAACTGCAGGCGATTTCACCCTTGGACAATACAATAACTCACGTTTTAGCTCTGAACTGGTGAAAAAAAAAGGTATTTACATTTGTAGAAATGCTAGCTACAACATTTGGCAGCTTCTGGGTTATTCTGTGCTGCATTGACTGCTTGAGAGCTCTTGTAGAGTGGCATGTCACAGAGCATGGTACAAAAGTCTCCACATCCATCTGAAGACTTCCCGATGGCATTCACTTCTGTTGAGCAGCACAAGCTGACACCAAAGCACTGCCCTTTGAAGGGTGACAGATGGGTAGCCCCCAGTTCTGACCTCTGATCAGGTCCAAATGTCTACACTACTATACACATACTCTAGTCTCTTTCCAGGCAGTTCCAGATAGAGAGTTTCAGACCTAGCAGACAAAAGGAGCTTAACAGATGGACAAGATCTGGCACTCTGGGACTATTTCTGAAGTCAGTGGCACAAGTCTAGGTTGCAGGAGAGTCGCCTGCATTCCACCCTTCAGCTCTTGCGTACCTTCTGTCCTGGACACAACCTTGTGGCACCCAATTTTTATGTCTGGCATATACTCTCAATGAGCAGCTGCCCTCTCTTCCCTTCGGGGGCCGCACTGCTGAAACTGCCCTCACCTTTCAGAGGCTCTCCAAGGTAGTAACAGCCCCTTCTGGCAAGGCCAAGCTGTTCCTGCTGCCAAGGCTCAACAGTGCACCTGCAGTCCTGAGAGAGAAGTTCTCCAAAGATCACTTGATCTCTGACCCACTGTGATACCCAGCAAGGTGCTTCAAAACACCATCATTATCCCAGGTGCCTGAATAGCCTTCCTGTTGCTCACTCTTGTGTAACAGATGGTTCAAATTGTCTGGCACATATGTAATGAATTCACACTGATGAAGTGGCAGGCTGCTAACATCCCCTCTACCATGCTTTTGGAGAGGAGTCAGAGGCAGGCACCAAACACCTACAAATATTTGAGGCTTAAGTTTTCTTTTCTTGCATGGTTTTTTTTAACTAACTCTCCTTCTGCCAAGCTCTTGTAAAACAGTGGGTTCATGGTGGGTTGAACTGATGCATGATTTGTTTATCTCAGATTAATAAGTAATGCATATTTATGAACTTCTAAAAGTGTGGATAAACTACAAATATCAGACCTAAAACAGTATTAACAGAGAATGAGACTTTGGGGTTAAATATATCCCTTTGCATACTTCTCCCCTTTAATTCCAAACCTCCCTTACGTTAAGATGACAATCCGTGTGATTGAAATACATTTCATCAGATTAAAACCTAAAATACTTGCAGAGCTGTGTGGCAAGAGATTTGTTAACCAGGAATAGGGATTGATCAGTCATTTCCCTACTGACAGTACCAGCAGACAGAGCTTCATCCAGACCAATTACACTCAGGCAAAAATTCTTCCATCTCTCTTATTCCCTTCAAAAACAAGCCAAACACTCTGTTTACTAAAAATGGTCTTTGGCATTCAAGCTATTGTTTGAATGCATCCATAAATCTCAAATATGGGTAGCCTTTCAGAATATAACACAAGAGAATGTTTTTATTACCTACACAACTGCCACGTTCAGTGGTTGTTGAGAATCTTGTGGTTTAATCTTAATTTAGGACTTCATGGTTCTGTATTTCCTGGTTTCCTGGAAATTCCCCCCATGATGAGTAGAGGTAGAACACTTCCCAGGACACACCAGGGGAACATTTAATGGAAAACGCTGCTGCTGCTGCTGTTGCTGCTGCAATTCCAGCCCAGTCCTGTTTATAAGATTTGCCTAAGTTACTAAGTACACATAACACGCTATGATTTTAAATAGGTTTTTTTTAATATTCCTTAAAAATATATAAATGTAATCTACAACCATGCCTGTATCTCCTTTCTTCAGTGGGAAAAATCTGCCAGTTTTCCCTTGTTTACCTACAGAAGGGCACACACTGACTTATTCAAAGAAATCAAAGCCAGAAACAACACCCAGGTTTAGAGATCCAGTATTTACCATCACTCTCAGGACTGCTTCTTCACTCATGGGATCAGTGGACCCATGCACAAGGTATGCCCCTCCATAATGGAAGGACACACACCTGCCCCACAGACTTGCAAGGAGCATCACTGTATGACAGTATAGTGAAGATACCAAAATATCCTGACAAGTTACTTTAATTCTTTTAAAGCCTCAAACTAATGTTTCATTCATATTAAGTGATAGTATTCATTTAAATAAATGTTTAACAGATAGTTATTAGCAGAGTGGTCATACTTTAAACATTTAATTTGCTACCAATACAGTTTTGCATTAGCAAGCCTGGAAAACAATTAGAAATTACACAATCCAATTTTCCAAATGGATTATTCTATAACTAGACAGAAAGACTGTTTAAATTACTTCTGCTGTTTCAAGGCAAGATTAATACAATCGGATTAAAACTTAGATCCCCTCAAGGAATCAGTATATTCCTGCCAGCAGTGTGCAATTGGTTGGTTTTGTATTGGAATATTAAGGATTCTTGTGGCACACTGCAAAGTCAAAAGTCACTAGAAGAAATAAGAATGTCTTTCTTCCTCCAATATTATTCTGTTAAAGCATATGGTAGTTTGTGGTTATTATTTACATTTAACAAGTGAAAACTAGACAGGTACCTGAAAGGCAACTCTGTGTAGGTTCTGTAGCCTGGATCCTAATTATTTTCTGTCCATTGTGGGACCATGTGAATTAAGTGGGCAATTTGCTTTTTGTATGCAAATTTCCAGTTCGCTTCACAAGCTACAGATGACTGTTCTCAGACAACCTGTATTTTAGGACACTTTAACCTTTCCACTTAAAATAGAGAACAAGATGAGAAAGGATTTAAAGGTCAATAAAATATATATATATATATATGCACACACACATATATAGTCCTTATTTCTTTTGTTGTTTTAAACTTTCAGTAGCAAGGATGTCAAAATGCAGCCCCACTGCAGGGCTGCAGTAGAGGGCACATACATCAGGCATTCAAATGAGAACAAACTGCATCCCCCCCGATATAACAGAAGCACCACCAAGGCACCTCAGAAACACTGCTTGTGACCCAGATGTCAGGTGGGTAAAGAAGAGACCTTGACTCAATAAAGGTGCCAAGGAGATGATGTATGGTCCCAGACCACAGCAACTCAGCTCCAGTGGCTGGTACCACCATGGTGCCAGCACAACTAATGCTCTGGACAGCCCTTTTCCACTAATAAACTGAAATAATATTTGCACTGTAATTCATCACAGAAAGAAAAAAAAGCAACGAAATGAAACAATTCAACACTTCAGTGCAGGAGGCAGGTGCTACTGCAAAATTAGCTCCATTCATCATTTTAATTTTTCCACAGTTTTATGATTAATTAAACCTTTCCTGAGATTGATGGGGTAAGGGGGGACTCCTCAGTTTTCTAGATTTGATGCAGCTTTCAACAGTGTTTGAGAACCACCTCAGAACGATGCAGGAAGTTAACAATCGTATTTCTGAAACACTGGTAATCTGTAAGCGAGGTTTTCCTCTAACAGTATCATCTGTCACACTGAACTGCATTCATCCTTAGATTCATTAGCACAGGCTTATGACACAGTGACACTTGACATATTAACGGGACTGGTTGGGCTTCTCATTTGTGGGATTAACTTCATTGTCAGCAGCAGCGAGATGCAGCCTTCTGTCCAGGAGTGACAGAATTGGAATTCTCACAGAAAAGCCTCCACACACCATCAAGCTGTTATTACAACAGCTGCTCAGGCTGACCAAATGTGCATCAAGGCAACAGCAATGACTATCCTAGACCTCTGGATGACGTCTTGAGTACCCAAGTCCCATTACTATTATGCATCAAACCAGGTGACAAGTGGAGTTAGCTGAAGGCTGCCATACCAAGTTGTTTGCTGGGGTTTGTTAATAATTAACTATGCTTTTTATAAGAATCAGTTCAACCACAGAGCTGCACAGAGCAGCACAGACATGTTCTCCTTTTTCAACACCTCGTATTTAATACTGTTAGAAGCTGCATCATTCATCACCTTAGAATTTCACACATTCACAAAGCTTACTTAAAAAAGGAACTTGTTTTTTCCCACCTGTGCTCTTTGTAAGTTAACACATTTCAGCCAGAAAATGCTATTTAATATTCATTAGCTTCCATTTCAGGGAGGTTCATTAAAAATAAACAGGAACCATCAGCTTGTATAGCTGATGACTCTACAACTAGAGGACAGCCTCACTTACCATCACAGGGGAAAAACAGGGATACTGCAGAGCCACATTGCCAAACAGCAACACTATGTAAGTGATAACCCACTGTCCACAGCGATCACGCTGTACTTGGTCAGCACTGCTTCATTACAGAGTGGTGAAGAGGAGTGATAAATGTGAAGAACAAACACCGACGGAAATCTTCCAGAGCAGATCCCATGAGGCCATCCAGCCTGCCTGCACCCCAGTGGCTCTCAGCAAGTGCATCCACAGCATCCAGTTCATGAGAGATGTCCATTTTAACAGGAGGCCTACAGGCTCCTGGCAGGAACCTCCAAACTGTATCACATAATTTGGGATTACATTTCAGGAACCTGAAGCAGACAGAATTTTAGGGGGAGGGCTCAAGGTGATTAATGCTGGCAGTCTAGCTCGACAGGTCCAAGACATCAAAAAGCAATAGAAGCTCAGATGGATCATCTCAGGTATATTCCACTTACGACTCGTAAGACTCAGAGCCTAAGGCACCTCACCTGCCCCAAAGGAGACTTAGGAAATAATAATGCATCAGTTCACTCCAGTGCTTTCAGGAGGATACAATGCATTCAAATGTGGTTTACTCCACCAAAAGGTAAAAATTTCTTCCCCTCAAGACATGAGGATTTAGGCCTCCATCCTGCTTGAAAGAACCCCTAGATTTGGCCAAGTTCGGATAAAAGCCACATAAATATGTGTGCAAGACGTCTTATTGCTATGATATTTCTCAAACCTCAGTCAAAACTAGGGTTTGCTTTAGCGCCTTTATTAATATTACAGCTCTGATTACGTAGTTACAGATTTCAAGAGCACAAAGCATGAATCTGCAGCTACTAAAGAGTTAATTCCCATTGACTGATATGGAAGTTTGACCATTGTTTATTCCTGTCATGTAAGCTACCAGAGAAAACCAGAAACTAAATTTATAGAAGCAGCAATAGCTTAAAATTAACTGTTCAGACTAAGATTGACTTATAACTGAAAATCCCTTCAAGATAGCAAGACTTTCTATGGTGCATCAGTCTCCAGATCCAGAGTCTCATGGTTTAAGCCCAGACAGTAACTCAGAACCACTCAGCCACTCACTCACTCTCCTTCTTCTGCCTCCCCCCTCCCGGAGGGATGGGGAAGAGAATTAAGTGAATTTAACTCCCATGGGTTGAGATAAGAACACTTCAGTAACTAAGGCATAACACAAAACTGCTGCTGCTACCACCAATAAGAATAATGATAAGGGAAATAACAAGGGGAGAGAATACAAAACTAAAAGGGGAAAAGGAAACGAAAACAATAAACACAAGTGATGCTCAGTACAATTGCTCACCACTCACTGACCAATACCCAGCCCAACCTGAGCAGTGGTCTGGGCCTTCTGGGTAATTCCCCCCCGTTTAGATATTGGCATGACGTGCTGTGGTATGGAATAACCCTTCGGCTAGTTTGGGTCAGGTGTTCTGTCTCTGCTTCCTCCTGGCTTCTTGGGGCCCTCCTCACTGGCAGAGCATGAGACTGAAAAGTCCTTGATTGGAGTACGCATTACTTAACAACTAAAAACATCGGTGTGTTACCAGCGTTGTTCTCCAGCTAAAGTCGAAAACACAGCAATGCACCAGCTACTAAGCAGGAGAAAAATAACTGTTACAGCTGAACCCAGGACACAGGTAGGAAACTGCTGTTAATTTATACATGTGACAAATCAGTGCTAAGCCACAGAACTTGAAAGAAGAGAAAAAAGTCCAGCCTCATTAGATTCTTCTTGGATTTCATATTCATTACTTAATGTGAACTTCAAGACAGTGTGCACTGCTAACATATTGCATTAATACAATGGAATAAATACAGATTTGCATCAATAATTGACAGAGCCATACTACTATAAATGCAGCATTTCACACAAAGCTGGAAATTGTCTTATACACGCCCTCACACACATCAGATGAAAAGAATGCACTTCTCGTTACTTTTGGAAGTTGCTTACCGTAAATCTGAATGAACTATTTCTGGGCATGACTTACTACGAACAGCCACAGGTTTTATGACCAATCCATTACAAATTACGTGGCATGCAAACAGACAAGTCTGAATTCACATTTGGTATTCTCTCAAGATTTCCTCCTAAATGTATGTCAAAGTGAGTAAGCGTGGATCAGCCTCAAGCTGGGCTGTGCTCACTGACTCCTAGGAATTAAGCACATAAATCCTAGTCTTCTAATATATTAAGCTTTTGCCAACAATGATTCTGAGTTAAAAGGTTTCTTATTTTCACCTCCATGCCCAGGAGAGTTACACATGTAAATTCTCAGATGAATATGAAATGTGCACGTAACTCCACAGAAGCGATTAGAGGGGAAAACGTCATTCTTTTAATATCTGTGAATTCAGCAAAGGTTTCCACACCATCACTGCAAGAAAAATTTGCACATTGGCCTTCACCTCTAGTAGCTGTCTACTGTCTTCCCACAGATGCAATATCCCAGTCAATTGAGAACCTCTACGTACCCAGATTTGAATTCACATTTTACTTTGGGTGGTTGTTACTGTAATTATGAAGAGTAGGAGTCATTGCAAATATTTCAGATTTGATTTTAAAGGGCTGAGAAAAGGGACATCTTCTTTAAAAATAAAGTCATTTTCCATTAGCTTAGCAAGATGTCTGCTTCAAAACAGAAAACAACACTTTGCCTCACTGAATGAAGGAACATACAAGTGGGTTTAGGACCTTGATAGTAAAAAAAAAATCCAGTTTTCAGGCAAATTAATACATGTCAACTTCAGATTTTTCTCTTGATTGTACATTATAAAACAAAATTGAGAAAAGAAACAACCTTGCGTCTTACCTTGTGATAGCATCTAAAGTAAGCAGCTCGTTCATCTGAGAATTTCTCCAGCCTCTTTGGCCCTTTGCTTGAAGCTTTTTTGAATACTAACCAGCATCTCTGGTAAATCTAGAAACACAAGAGAGTAAACTTGGCGTCTCCAATGACTTGAATATCACTAGCATTCACATAGATGTCAAACTCATAAATCAGCTGTTGCTCTGGAGCTACAATTAATGACTCTCGGTAGCTTAGACAAAACACAAAATCAAGCTAATGGATACTTACTATTTCTTTTGAGTTATGACACAATCTAGATGCTAAAGACAGCGCGTGTATGCATGAAAGGTGCTAGGAAGAAAAAGCTGTAATTATGTTTGCAAATGCAAGGCTTTCTAAGAACAGCTTTGTAAAAATAAGTGACAGACTGTTCCACATGGATTTATTACAGGTTCCAGTCTTGCATGTTTCAGATGGACCTGTAGAAAGCTTGAGCAGAGAGGTAGCAATGGATCTTCCATCACACAAGGATGAGAGATAGTCTATGTGCAAGGATAAACGAGGATACACATAAGGGAGAAGGAACTGAATTACTGGGTAGCGAAGAAGATAATTTAACTGTAGAGCCCATGACCATTCTGACAACAGGCATTTTGCTCTCAAAGTCCATTTGAATTTAAATTCAAGTCATTTGTGGCAGACTGTGCAGAGGAGATAAAAAACCTCCTTTGCATCTACAGCATTAAGCCACTTCCTCTCTCAAACTTCTGCCACCATTTCTCACAATCTTCCCACCTATTCTTTAACTGTGGTGCACTTTCCACCATCCTCTTACATTCAAACCATTTCTCTCAGCTCAGATAACATGCTGTCAGTATACAAGGAAAGAGTTATAAGCCTTGCCAACTGTTCACAGCCTACATCTAATTAGTAATTCCAAAGTAACACCTGGTGAGTTAGAAATAAAACAAAACTGCCACTAAAATTAGTGTGATTTCAAAGAAAAACAATCTGACCAGCCATTACCAAGTGGTTCACAGCTCTGACCACAAATTCACTGGAGTGATCAGTGACCCATCAAAACATCTCACCACCTCCAGCTAAGCCAGCACCTAACAGGTAACCAGCACACAAGGCAACTGCATCCTTTGAACCTTTGATGGGCTTCTAGACAATGCATTCAGCACAAAACAATCACGTTCATGAAAACTAACTTTATTTCTGTACCCACAAATGTTTGTTAGTTGACCAGCTGTTTCTTTTGCCAGCTTTTAGCCGTTTCTATAAAGCTGTTCAGAGAATCACATTACTACCCCCAGCTTTATTATTCTGCCTCACATGTGGGCACTCACACTCCTGGCCCACTAGGCTGCAGAGGCATTTAGAATATGGACAGGCTGCTCTGATGCCAGGCACCAGCTGAACCTATCAAGATTTCCTTCCAATTTTCCAGCTTATTTGCCTCTCAACCTGTTCTGTTTAATGCAAGGGTTTAAATTGAATTGTTAAAAAATTATTAGATACTGACCCAAATGACAGCTTCCCACCCAAAAATCCACTCAGATATGCACCCGCTTCTACTGGAAGAGACTTTCTACCCTTACCTTCTGAGAATCTTGTTTGCTCGGCCCAGATAACCTCATCACACCTGATAAAATCTCTCCAAAACTGCACCCAAAAGAGATTGTCAAAAGTTTGAGTATTCAGTTTGCTTTTCAAAAACCCATAACTTTAACTTCAGCAATTAGAAGCCCACAGAAAAGAACAGAATCCTTTAGTAATGCATTTGCCATTGTACAACACACACAAAGATAACTACAATGATGTCCTGTTCAGACCACTCAGAAGCACCTCTTTGGGTCAGCAAAAGCTGTAGCTGCATCAGTGAGCTCAGTAGCACATGGAATTAGGGGCAGGACAGGCGAACAACATCCAAATACAAATAAGCAGCTAAAGGTTTGCTCTCCCTCCAGCTGGGCACAGATCCAGTATGGATATCGTCCTCCCAAATGCCACCAGGAGCTTAAGTACTATTAACAATCAACTCCAGTCAAGCATGGCAGATGACTTTAAGTTAGTGCTACTGGAATTTATTACTACAGCTCAACAATGACCAATACAAGACTAATTCTTGGATTTAGTCCAGAATCAGGACAAAGCTGGGGGAGAAGGACCAAAACTATAAGTACCTCCAAGCATGCAAAAGCCAAATCAGCCTACAACATAAATACCGGTCTTTCAATTTTGGTTCTGATCCCCTTTTAGAACAATTCTCTAACAAAAGAGTCACAGGGTTGGAATACATTATATCAGTGCCCCAAAACATCATCATCATGACCCACGTAACTATACCTATAAAGAACAAATTACATTCATGATGCTAACTCGACAAAACTGGAGGAAAGTCAGGTCATGAAGGTCCCTCCTCTGAACTTCCTCCTCCTGTATGAGCTAGTCAGCTCTCTCCTCCTAGGCAATCTCTAGGCAGAGAGATTCTACCACAATAGTAATTTAAAGTAGAATAAAGTATGTTGTTTGGTAAGAGACAACAAACAATTTTTTGCCTGAATATACAGTTCAGAATCCCATCAATGTTAATGGTTATTATGGCTATGATGGTTAACTCTTTTCTGCTGAGCTTACATAAACAAATTCAAAAGGAAGATAAAGGCCCTCTACTGAAACCTGCTTTAGCACCTTCAAAAATGAGAAAATGGAGCCATCAGGAGCACTTATTAGTAATACAGTCCCATTTCTCTGCTCCTATGACACGTATCTCTCACACGTGAACATTCAACACCATCTTAACTGAGCATGGTACCCTAAACCTCTAGCAATAAAGCACTAAAAAAGGACGCTGGACTAGATGACCTTTAAATGCCCCCTCCAACCCAAACCATTCTATGATTCTATGAATAACCAATTTGGCAGCATCTGCCTAGGAGCACTGAAAGCCCTTCAACACACTCAATGCACAGATGATGTGCCTAAGACAGAGAGCTAATCATAGACCCTTTATGAGCTACAATACAGAGCAAATAATTATGTCTTTGATGTCGCCATGATCTACTAAGTGTCTGAAACTTGTCAGTGTTTCTTCAGCTTGAAGAAGGTATGGGAACTGTTTACATTGATACATTTTGACAGCAGCAACATGAACCAGCCTCAAAAGCTCTCAGGTGCCTATTCCATCGTGAATACTTAGCTCACTTATCCCTCAAATCCACATTTGCAGTACTACACCATGAATAGGAATTAGTCGAAAGTACTGCTGTAATTACTTCCACGCCAAACACTTGGGCTGACAGTGATTAGATAAATCCAAACAGCAAATCAGGATCTGATGTGCTGAGAGAGAACAGTAATAGCTGTCATTTGCATAACACCTAAAATTTACAAAGCTCTCCCTGTGAGATCTTAGAGAAAGTCTAACTCAGAAGTTAATTCGAGAATCAAAAATTAGCAACTACTTCCTATGGTCTCTCCTGAAAATTTCAGCTTCTAACAGCTTCCAACAGCCCATCATGGAGGTAACAATGTAAAACTCAAGGGAAAGAACGCAAATGTTTATCAAGTGGATGACCCAAAAGCCAGATAAGGGATCCACCCTACATGTCCAAGGTCACATCAAATCAGTTCTATTTTTGGTTCTAAAGATCAGCTGATATAAATCATTACCACAAATGAAGTCAAAGAAGTGACTTCAAAGGAATGATGCAATCTGAGTACCTGGATTCTTGCCTCTCGGCGCTGTGCCTTCGAAACCAGGCAGGATTGCTCAGCCGTTCCCATGCTCCACACTGTGAAGCAAAGGAGCTATTAACCTCGGCCAGAACTGGGCAGCATCTGGTTGAGTACAGTGGAACCATTTCTTCTGACTTGCCTGGATTCCATGGCTCAGTTGTGGTTTGGGAATACTCTCCCTGCAGAGAGGGAAGCTGAAACCAGTCTTGCTGTCCTGTGTGACGGCCCAAACCCCTGGACTGCCCTGGAAATAAGTGTGGGGAGGGCGACCTGTCAGCCTTCACCACCTCCCAGCTGATCATTAGGCAAGATAACCATGAGTTAGACTTCTGAATACCTACAAATGTCATTCTTTGACACGAAGCATAAACTATTCCACACAGGAAACAAACACTTTATTTAGAAACTAAAATCTGCATTTCAGTCTAAAGCAACTTCACCCCAATCCTCAATGCTTTTGTTCAGGAAATGCTCTAAAAAAGCATTTGCAAACAGTCAATTACTTCCAAACTGAGGGGGAGGCTATTTTTCTTATCTTGGGGCAGGGAGGTTAAAACAGGCTATTTTTTAAAACCAAGATACGTGGCTTCTACTCCATTACTCATTACTACATTAGGCAACGCAAGCCTATTTTACTTCAGGATCAAACAATTCCACCCCTTTTGTTAGTTATTTAAGAGGGATACGGAGGTCAGAGACAGTAGCGCAAAGTCTCATCTGGCGAATTTCTCCTTTGTGAACAAGTGAACCTTAAGGGAAAGCTGCTCTATTTTATTAGTGTTGTGTTTTTCTGCTCTCTGCCCTAAAACAAAGAACTGCAATGAGCTGCATTTACAGAGACACTGAACTTCCTGTTAAATAAACACAAACTTGCCTGCTTTTAAAGCAGTAGCTGAAAGTACAATCATGCAGCTTAGGACAAGCACCAGAAAGCATGGGCTATTGCCGGCATCTTGCATTTTATTGCTCTGATAACCTCTAGAAACCTAATCTAGCAAAGGCGCAGCACAAGAGCACAAGGCATTTCTCACAGTAGCTCTTTTCTGGGGGGGAAGGAAGAGGAGGGAGATAGGAAAACAAGGGCTACCATTTTATCCAAGGCTGGTAGATGGCTCACCCACTGAAATACCTCAGTTACATGCTGGAAATTGAGTGGTTTTGCTGAACTTTGCCAGGGAGTGTCCAGTGGACTGGAGTTCCAGGTACAAAGTCCTTTCCAACTGGGACTTGTTCACATAGGAAATTAGCCAGCTTGTGTTAAGTGTATGGATCCTAATTCTTCTATTTTAAAAGGGCCTTAATATGTTACTTCTGACTCAAAAGGTACAAAGAACCTTGCAACAGAATTCTTAGCCTGAAGGAGTTTTGTGAGGAGATTGGATCTACAATTTTGCTTTGTATCCAGAAAAATAAATTATTACCTACAAAGGCAGACTGCAGCTCATCATTTAATTATATTCACTCCTCAGACACATCTGAAGCAGCAGATCTCCATCAGGTAGCTGTTTCTTTGGGAAAATCTGAAGCACCGCTTTCTAGTAAAGCTAGGTACAAGCAAGTATGATGATGCCTTCATGACTTCTATATGTCACGTAGAAAGGGACTGTGTGGCTCTAGTGAAGACCCCACAATCTTTCCATGACTTACAAAATGGAAGTACTTAATTTGAATGTATTTCTTCCTTAAGGTTATGTCTTTCCTCTACTTTTCCAGCCCAGCTTTGTCCCTTGCCCACTTCATCCCTGTGTTCACCTCCATTTCAGTCTGCAAAACCACAATGTAAGTATAAACCAATTACAAGTAGATGGATTACTAGAAATAATCACATAGCTGTAAATCTATCTAACTTGTACTGAAACGTGTTTAGCTTGACTTAAATGGTGCATAGACTGGCTCACCGGCTTTGGGAAATAAGCAGCAAAGTTGTCCACATGTTGTCTGTACAGATATTGCTGCACTTGGCAACAAGACAATTTCACTTTCCCAGAATACCCATTTAATGTGTGTTATGAGTAAGCAATATTGCATTATTCATTGTGACCAGGTTATAATGACTACATAAATCAAAGTTGGTTTATACCAAGCTATCTTATTCTCTGGGGAACTAAAGAAAATCTAGATTTCTCCTTCCCCCGAGAAACACATTCACAGAGAGAGAAACCTCACCACTTCCTCTCACTTCATATACATCTTCAGAAACAATATTTTACACTAAGAAGTCATCCACAGCTGCTAATAGGGAATGAAGCTGTAATCTTGTCTCTGCGCCTGATCAGAATGCACAGCATAGCTCAGTTTTGCCATGTTTTCTCATCAAGTTACAAAACACAGGTTTGGCAATGGCCAGAACTTGCTATAAGGTCAGTACACAGAAAACTGTATGACAGATATTTATAGATCTATAGCCCTTCTCTTACTTTTACATTTACTAATACAAGTCAAAACAGATGCCTGCTGCTTTAAAATGGGCATTTAAAACACTCTTTCCTCTTCAAAAATTCTTTCTTTCTATCCCTTCCTTCAAAACTGGAATTGCATCAATCAGAAGTAGGATTTTTGTTAATGGCTCAGGTTCAGAACTCAATATAGTTTAAAGCACCAAACAGCTGGATTTGAGCCTACAGATGCATTCCCATTTGGCACACTAGTTAGGAGGCAACTTCTTCCTAAATCATGTTTACATGGGATTCATTCCACATACAAGATTTGCTGCCAAAACATCTTCAGCAACTGAAAGTCTGCATGCTATGATCTAGGGCACATTGTCCACAGAAGGGTGGTAAGGAGCATAATCTAAGCACAGACAGTAAAATGGCTCACCCAAGATTACCTAACGATTCAGTAATGAAGCCTTTGTTTTATTTCATGCCTATACCATGTTCTGTGACAATGGACATTGACAGGGAAACACAGGCAGCATTTTACAGGTTTTGCCTGTAGCTGGTGTATATATACGTATGAGTCATTGGTTCAGACAAAGGGGGGGAAAATGCTCAACAAAAATGCTGCTGCTGGCACAAGTCACCGCTGGCAGATTTCAAATGGAATGGGCTCCCTGAAAGACAAGAAGGGATTTGCTGAGACATTCCTGCCTGGGAGGAGATTAGCTTTTATTTTAATTTTTAAAGCGACACCAGGAGCTCATGAGAGCCTTTTACAATGAATCACTGCAACTGTCTATAAAGTAGCTTAGATGCAATATACCCCTTCAAATTGCCAATGCACTCAGCAGCTGGGAGTCTAGAGTTCAGAGGCATCTCAATTACAGATCCTGAACCTACGATGAAGCGCATTACCATTGAAATCTCTCTGATGTACAATCTTCTGAGGGCTTTGGAAGGACACTATGGTACAGTCCAGGCAGGGCAGAGAAGCCACCATGCTTGGGGGGACACCTGAAACAGCATTCTGTACCTCAGCGGGGTGGGAAAGGGCTCCTGAATGCAGGTCACCCAGGAGGTTGCCACCTGGGACAGAACAGCAATAGCCACTGACACAAAATGTCATTAAGACGACAGGGCTGGGATTTAGGACTTGCTTATCCCACATGAGTATCATCAGGGTTCTGTAAAGGAGTAATTTCTTTCCCTTCTCTTCTTAGTGCATGGTGCTTTGAATTTGCATTGGCAGGTGCTCCTTACATGCAACTCACAGGAGACTTGTTGATAAACTGATGTGTAAATAAATTACAGTGTAAAATAAACTATACAGGAGATGTAAGGCAGAAGCTGTTCAGTGCAATGGAAAGCAATACAGAACTTGATTTAATCTTTTAGTTTCTCCACTGACTGTCTGGAATTTCAGGACCTAAAGGCCATTAAAAGCAAGACTTGAGCTTCCATCCTACTCTCCCTGAAAAAAAATGATGAGTTGGATGCAGCATCATTAGGAGGACAGCATTACCTGAAATAACCCTCCACTTTCAGGCCCTTCTTTACTGGCTTACAGCCTTCAAAGCACAGGGTTGCTGGTTTGTTAGGTTGGGGTTTTTTTAAATCATACATAGAAAAGGTTATAATTCTGGGCTGTTAAGGCCATTAGAGGAGAGTGCCTCCAAGTGCCAGGAAGCATTTACCAGGAAGCAGAAACCCTCTCTTGCTAGCGACAGCTTGAAAAAAGTCAGACTGAAGCTAAGTATCTGATTTGGCTCCTTGAACATCTGCTAAGCTTTATATATGGGCACAGTTAATTCTAGGCATGAAACTGGATAGGAGAATAATCAGCCTAGGACTCTCAACTACTAAAGGAAGAAAAAAATAGTAAAGGCTTCAATGCAGACTAAAAACTGCCTCTGCACAGCCAGCTCGTGCTGGCTGAACTCTGCAGAGTGCAGTTGGATGTGCTGCTGTCCTGCTGGGTCAGGCCATTAGCGCGGTCCAGTGAATTAACACAATTTAGTGCTGTGTTAGAATTAGGTAACTGCTGAGCAACTTAAAATGACTGCAGTGAATTATGGTTTGGAATTATTCTTCTTTTTGTAACCAAGGATCTGATCACTTTAATTACATGGGCTATAGGGGGAAAATAGCATTGATACAGCTCGTTAACAGTTCACAGAGCTCACTAATCAGCACATGGGATGCAAGGAGGCTGCAGAGTACACAAGCGCTGACCCTTGGTAATAGCTGCATACTCCTCACAGGAGAACACAAGCTCACCTGTGAAAGCCATGGTAAGGGGATGCTCCCAACTCAGCTGTAAGAAGGCACTGATGGGACTTGCTTCATGTTTGGAGATCAACTGTATTTGCCCACAAACTGCCAGCAACAGGCTTCAGCCCCACAGAACATACAACCATTGGTAAGAGCTGTATTTCAGAGTTGGACTTTTAATTTTAAGGGTACACAAGAGACAGAAGAAGGGCAGAATGTGTGCATGGATTTGTCCTTTACCTCAGTAAGTTCTTCAGCAATAAGCTGCCAGCCAAAGCCAGACATGGCAGAAGGGCTTTAGTTTCTCAATCTTCCGCGTACGACTTGAGCAACTGGGCTGTACCTGTTGCCACTTGCCCACCTGTTAAGTTCAGTTAATGATGCTTGTTATGTGCTGCTTGGAGAGCCAAGGATGACAAATGTCCTGCAAGCCCATAACTAACAGATGGGTATAACTGCCCATTTCTGGCCTGCTGTCATTCTTTGCTGTTCACCGATTAATTCAACTGCAAGCTTCAGAGAGCATCACAGGTTTCCTGTAACAAATATTACCTCCCATGCCTCCAGACACCTCAAGTAAGTCTCAAGGTTAGTCCATCACTTCATGACAACACATGGTAAACCAAATTTATTCCTTCCACATCTTTCTTTCAATCCTGACATCAAAGCTATGCAGTCATAGGCCATTTCCTAGCCTCTCTGCAGCTCAGATCAGTTATAAAAATCAAAGTGAATCTGCATAAAAGAGCAAATATTACTACAAAGTGAGTCGCTGCAAGCTGGACTTCACCAAAATATAGAGCTTTGTTAAGAGTGACAGAATTACAGCCCATTAAATCACAGTAACAAGCATTTCAGCTTTGCCTTACAGGATTGCAGCAAACAATTGAAGTAGTTTGCCTGGGTTGCTAATGGACTGCCACTCTGTTCAAAGCTGCTGCAGGGAGAAGTCCATGGCAATCAAAACGCATTTCCCTCTTCAAGCAGTTTGGTGCACTGGCTTCAGAGTGATAACCTTCAATGTATCCTGAATTACAAAGGGATCCAAGTCAGAGCAGCGCCCATGGGGTTAGTGATCAGGAGATGGACTCCATCCTAGGTATGCAAGAGGTCTGTTGCTCTGTCACAACTTTTAAAGCTGCCAACCAGGTTAAACTTGTCACCAGTTTGCCCTTTAAACACAAAATTCAGTCATTTTCCTGGTAAAGGTGCAAGCGAAGCTGGGGGAGGGGTTTGTTTGTTTATTGGGTTTAATTTTGTTTTGGAGTTGGAGTGGGACAGACTTAAAGAAACACAGATTATACAATGAGGATTCTAGAGGCAATATTTTCCTGGTAGACTTCAGCTTTCCACCGGCTCTTGCGGTCCTCTTGTGTTTGCTCAGACTAATCTACACATTAGTTCAAATGGACAAACCCTACTTCTAGAAATTGCTCATGTCCCAGCTGTGTAGTACTCATTACAGAAAGAGTTCAGGAGTTCATCCTCATTTAGATAAGTTCCATGCTCAAGAAAGTGTGACTGCTGCCCAAAATATGCCTATGAAAGCTTAGCAGAGTACTGCCTTAATGTGCGCTACTTCATTTAACAAAGAATAGCCACCTGCATTATACCATAATCACTGTGCCAAGGGTATGCCACTCAGTAGTATGCAGTTAATTCAGTACAATCAGCTAACATCCATTCTCACTGGTGTGGAGATACTAGTGAGAGCGTTAAGAGGAATTTTTACTCTACTGACCATAGGGCATTGATAGTTCCCCAGATAAACATTACCTGGTAAGTAAAAGGGTAACTTAATCTCCCACATTAATGTCACTAGGGAGAAACGCCACTGATTTTACAGTATTGCCATTTGGAATTGAAATATGTTACATTATTTTCAGTAAAGGTAGAAAAACCAAAAAACATCCCACTCTTCATTGCAGCAGCTTGAACTTTCACTGGTATTTCTGACAGCCCTTGATGAAGTCAGACAAGAAGATAATAGGAACAGTCCATCAACTTCCACAGTATACCTAAAACTACACAAACGTCAAATTAAGATATTAGCCCCAGCTGCAGACCTTGCATCTGTTACTTTCTTTCAAGTGTCTCCACAGACACTGCAAAAATGGTAATTTATCACTGATCTAACTTCAGGGTAATGCCCATATATACCAGCAAGAAAATTACCTTCACACTGTGTAACAAATTGATGATGAAAAGCCATCAAAATCACAAACGAGTAAATTTCACCAGTTTACAATTGGGTTTTCTTTTTCTTTCACTGCCTTTTAAATTGTTCTTGGCATACCCTTTCGTATGCAGAAACCGTACAGACTTTTGTCTAGCAAAGGAAGAGCAAATAGTCAACATGCAGAACTGGGACCCTCACTGGCAGAAGATGAGGGAAGTATCTGAATTAAAAGCAGAAGAAAAAGGGTGCTCCGGTCAGTTTGCATTAGACCTGTTAAAATGAAAACTCCACCTTTATAACAAGATAGCAAATGAGTAAGAACCACTTGTTTACTAGTTAACTCAGTGTATGAGAAAAGGCAAACTTGGAATCTCATTGTTTTGCTCCACAAGCTAAGCCCGCCTTAAAAAGAAGAATGTGGAAGGTAAATTGCCAGAAAACATATGCTGGAAAGCACAAGAAAAGCTGTTGCTGCTCCTAAAAAGGGACACTGTTAAAACAGGAATTTCATACTCCAAATCAATCTGCATAATCCCACATCTTCTGCCTCCTGGAGAGAAACTGGAACAATTCTTAGGCTTGTTTGGGGGGATTGTGGTGGTGGGTTTTTATGAACCAAATTAGGCTCTTTTTTGTTTCTCTGCACACAATTCTAAGGATAAGATTTTCCTATTTTTAAGATACACAAACCTCCAGCTTTCCCAGCTCAGTTTAGAAACATGGCTTGGGCTCTGAGTGATATCCGAAACAAACTCAGATGATTCCCTAAAATGAAATGCAATAGGAAAAGTGGTTTGATGAAAAGTGGGGGCCATGGGAAAGATATCAGACCCTTGCTTCTCCATCACATTTTCACAAAGCAAAAATTAAGATACCTTAAGAGAAGACACAAAATTCAATTTCAGTTGCAAAACTTGCTTTTAACTCATCCAGAACATAGGGCTGAACACCCTGGGCCTCTAACACATGCATCACACAAGGTGAGCAGCTCCAAAATGACAAGCACTGCTCATTTTTCTCCCACTCAACTTATTTGCTTTGAGAACCTTTACTCAGTGCCAGAGGTAAGACCTTCAAGATACATGCTGACTTGGACTCAAATTCCATAACTTTGTGCCAGAGGAAATCTAAAGGGGACTTGCTCATGGGCTGATAGACCTAATGCCAGCAGCCAGATGGAGCTTCATTAGGTCTTGAATGACATTTACTGGTGTTCCTCCCCTCATCAGCTGGAGGATAAAAGCTCAAACTTTCTAAGCAATATCCTGGATCCTCTCCCTGCTGCCTCTGACAAGTTCCAAGCAGTAAGAAATGTTAATATCTGTGAATATGTTCCAACACCTTATTTAACAGTTGTCTAAAAATATGACTATCCAATGGGCTTAATACCTTGCAGGCTGAAGATGATACATGAGAAATCTGTTCATTTTTTCCCTGTCTCAATGCTGCCAGACTGAAAGGAGCTGCATAGGTGAACACAAGAGTTTTATTAATAATGCTACTTCAAACGTAGATATAAGCAGACAACTTTTCCTTCTCTCCCTCTTTTCTCTCCCACCCTCAGCCTTACATTATTCTTGTTTCCACTTTTCACAGCTTGTACTCTAAAATCCCCATATTAACTTTCTGGCACGCTTATTGAAGCGCCAATCTTTTTAACCATATGGTTCTAGTCCTGCAGATTGTCTCTCCCCCATTTTACCTCTCCTCCCACAGGGTTTCACAGAAACAGCGCTCAGCGAAACTTGCAAAAGTACATGTCATTTTAAACGCTCAGCACCAATCTTCTCAATGAAGTTTCTACAGAAGTCAGTTTGCTTCAAATCAAGAACCGAAGAACCTGAAAGCTTCATTTCTTTTCAGTTTTTGACAATCAAGAATTTCTGCTGATGTTTAAAAAAAAAGCCTGGAGTGGACCAAGGCCAAAAGCTTATACAAAAATTTTTCCAAACTTCTAAGCATGAATCAAGTTTTTCCATCTAGCCCTAAAGCAACAGTATGCAGTAAGAGCTAACGCTAAACTTCCTGAGGAAAGGTCTATAGCACAAAATTGTGGAAAGGAATTGAGGAAAGGTCTATAACACAAAATTTCCCCACTTAAACCTAGCATATGGCCACTGCCCAACACCTAAGTTCTCATGCAATAATACTGAAGTACACAAGAAATTAACATCCTCCTAATTTTAGGCGAGTGTCTGGTAAAACATTGACCAAAGAAGCAGGCAGTCCAGAAACCCTAAGAATGACTTTTTCCCATTGGGTTTTTAAGTTAACCCAGGATTATCTGAGCGCTGCTCACATCACTTCAGCAAGCACTTCCTAGAAACAAGCAACTAGTTACACAGTGCTGAAGAAGTCAGCTCTCTCCTCTGTCACAAACCAAACACTAAGCTATTACAAATTCCTGCTATGGGGCTGGCCAGGAGAGCCCTATTTCTGCACTGGAGGACACCACTTACACAACATTCCTTCACACTGACGCGATTAAGAGGTTTTAGCCTAGTCAGACCCACCAAGCAAAGAAAATTGACACGTACAGATCTAGCTTCTGACCTCAACAAGGTTAATACTAAAGAGGGAACAAGTCTACTGCTGTAGTTCCAGCAGTCATGTCTTTCAAAAGAGACTCAGTCATTGTTACTTACCAATTTTTACTTCCCTGATTTCGCTATGATTCGGACCTTACTGAACTTGGTTAAGCTGGCTCAGATAAGTGGTAAACAGTGTTCAGAGCAATGTCACCCACACAAACTTTTTCTACTATGTGTTAATGTGATCCTTGTCCCAGCGAGATTGATGGCATTAACACAGCAGCTTTCAGAAGTACAGCTTCTGATTTTTCTCCTTCCCTCCACTCCAAATCAGACCCTCCTTATCAGCCACATTTCCAGTAACATTCAGCACTTGCATTAGGTCACCCCTGGAATGAGAAATCACTTCATCATGCCCAAATTGATTTGGAGAGGCACAGAAAAAAACCAGACTATGCTGCCCCATCATTGAGAGCAAGGACAGCAAGGAGGAACAGCTGAGTGCCCTGACCCACAGTGCCTCCAGCACAGATAGGGAAGTGCCCTGCAAAGAAGCAGTTGAAAGAAAGAGGTCTGGGCTGAGCATAGCTCATCTTTAGCTCTTCAAATAACCTTGTTGCTAGACGTATGGGCAAAAGTTTCTTCATCTTTAACAAAGGAAGCTAAACCCACAGTTTAAAATGTCATTCTACGCATTTGATCCCAGAAGATTCAGCCCCATGAGAGGATGACAACAGCAACCTCCCAGGCAGCACTGCAGGAACACATCAGTTGTTGGACAACCCAGCACTCGCCATGACTGAAACCTGGAGGTCAACGGCTGATCTCCGTGTCCTTAGGGAACTCCCATGGACAAGCGCAAGGTGTATCAGATTTGCACTTTGGGCTTCAGCTCTAAAACCCTGCCAACCCTCACACTGGGTCCTCAGATCTTATTCTTGGCTCCTGCCCAAATTTCCATGGAGGACCTGCTCTAATAGACAGATGAAGCTGATCATTCCCTGCATAACAAGGAGGCGCCTCCTGCAGATGGGGTTACAGACAACCCCAGAGCAGGCTGTGCAGCCTGCGGATTTAATTAGAAGTGTTGTTAAACAGATACGACTGCAAGAACTGGTCTGTGCCTCACCCCGTAAGTGCAAAGTTGGAGATACCTCAGGAGACAGCATTCTGCAAAAATCTGTTAGCAGCGTTTCCTCTGCCAGACAGAGGTAAAAGAAGCAGATTGCCAGGTAAAAAAGAATCCACTTTATCCCTCTTTTCCTTTCCATGAGCTTCATTCAGATACAGAAACCCCTGCAGAAACCTGCATTTCTAGGAACAGACACTGGGCTGTTAGCACAGCTCCATTAGTGCCAATGGATCCTCCCAAAGGAGTGTTTTTAATAGCCTGTAATAACTTGATAGTGATACAAGCTAGTGGAGCAGACTCCCAAGCCTCCACATGCATGAAATACCTTATAAAATCATAGCAGTAATAAAATAAATCAGGCTGCCTGTTAATAATGTCCAATTCTGAGAGCAGCACACATTATTTTTAGTGTTCAGATTGTTTTCCTGGGTTGTAAACATCCAAGGTATCTAGTTAGCAGAGTATATGTTCTAGAGAGATAAACACTTTGTAAGGCTTTTCTAACAAATTGCCAGGACTATTGGTTTTAAGTACCTCTGCCACGCAGAAGCAGTGATCTACGTATATTAACTGAGCAGCAAATGTCCTACACGTTTCTAATTTTAATAACCCTGCCTTTTATAAAGGAAAAAACTCCATCCTCTTCTAGAATAGAGGTCACCTCAATTTTCATATGCAAATCATTTCAGCATTCCCTATTCTCCTGTTAGAGACACATGATCTTTTACTTGAATCCCCTGTGAAAACATGCACTGAAGCTTGGGGAGGCTACTTTATGTCTGTAGAGAAGAGCTGTATCTATGTCTGTGAGAGCTAAAGTTGTTTTGCAGCTCCAGTTCTTGCATCTTCACCATGAAATTGAGAGACAGATGACCTGAAATAACATGTTGTGAATAACCTGAGAACCGAAATGGTTTCAATGCTAAAGAGAAGTTTGCTGAAGCAGAAGGCACCACAACTGCTACCCTTCTTTTGGCTTTATAATGAAAGAGATAAGTATGCAACAACTGTACATTAATTTCTTTTAACCATAATTAATTCCTTATTTCAACCTGGATTTATATTAGATTATGGCATAACCTCTTATATCAAAAGTCTTCCAGAATAAAGACATTTTAAGAGTTTTATTGACCAGATAAAGATTGCTTCAGCATGGGGAATTTTGCACACTGGGAAGAGCACATGAGAGCACAAACTAGGGTAGACGGCTCCACATCTATTTTTAAGCCTTAAAAAAATCTGAAAGATGCTGTCTGTCCTTGCTGTTGGGTTTTTCCTGGAAGATTGGTCAGTATCAGCCTCCTCACATTGCACATGCAGAGCTTTGATCCACCTTGCACCACAGCAGGTCAAGCATCACAGTACACAGAATGAAGCTCACATTTTGATTTACCTGTCTGAGAGATGGAGATAAAATACTGTGAACACAAGCCAGATGTGTTCACAGTAGACAAAGCTTGAGAAAAAGAGTACAGTCATACTTGTATCATCTTAAGGTATGCTCAGAAAGGTATTCTACCCCTCCTAGAAAGCAGCAACATGTAAGCCACCACAGCCAAACCCTCTTCTTCTCTATTGGGAAGAAGATACCTGGTTTCCAAGCAAGTCAGAGTGAATGTTTTTGGAAGCCAATGTTTTCTAGTCAATCAAGTATCGTGCAGAGCCAGACCAGACTCTTCAAGGCTTCGCATAGCTGTGACTATGTACAACCCCTTAACAGAGACATCTCACCAGCAGCACATCTCAGCTGGTTCTCCAAGGCATTTCTGTTTGATCAGCACTATTTGGCTTTTAGCTGCAGACAGCTTAAGGCAGATGCCCTTCATTGAAGAGATTGTTTCCCACTGACACTAACAGTACTTCATCACTTAATGCAACAAGACACTCACGAGTGTCCTACTGGCATACCAGAAACCAGGGGCTAACAGATAACCCCATGGCATCTTGCTCCAGCAGTCTCCCATACATCAAGAGACAGGGACAGGCCAGATGCAGGGTCTTTCGAGGGGAACACCATCGTCCTCAAAGCCTCGCATGCAGGAGGGCAGCCAGCACCTCTTAGTGCCACACCACCAGCGCTCCCAACACTGGTGTCTTTACTCGGAGCAACAGCCTTCAGAAACATCAGAGCCTTCTCTTTGAGCCTCCAGCATGTACTTCTGCCTTATACCTTGACTATGGCAGTAAAGAGTGACCTTAGAGCAGCTCCTGTACCCCATAATGCTCGCTCAACCTAAAATGCGGCTTCCAGCAAACCTGAATTTAGGTGTGCACGTGGTGGGGGTAAGCTAAGCATTGACAACAAGGCGCTCAACAGAAGTGTGAGACTGCAACCAACAGCCACTTCTGGGAGCCTCCCTGCCCATGAGGAAAGGTGGGCTGGCTGCACCTCAAAGGCCACTAACTGCCTCTTTCCTTTTAAAGCTCTTCAGGCTCACCAGTGTAACAAAGGTCCTTTAGTTCAAAGATTTGTATCTGCTTTGATTTCTTATAATTTGAACACTCAGTTGAGCCAGCCCAATCTCAAATGAAAGCTCAAGTGTGTTCGCAAGCAGCACACATCCACCCATTCTTAAAATGAAAACACACGAAATAGCTGTTTCATTAAGGAGAGGAAATATCGACATAATATATTCCCCCTCAGAAAGGTCACATCTGTATCTTGGAAAAGACATTATCTGAAAATCATAAGCACAAGAAAAGCCTATCCCAGTAAAGAGGCCATAAAATTACTCCTCTCTTTCATAGGTATGTAGAAAGCACTGAATCAGATGAAAGGTGACTGCAGGCAAAAGCACTCAGCCCAACTGAGTACCTTCCTTCCCAAAACCCAGGTCCAGCGGTCAGTGATGGAAGCACTGCTCACAGAGCAAAGCAGGTTTCCTTTGTTTTCAAGAGCTCTGGAAGGTTGTGCTTTTATACACTGTCAGCAGTTTTCTAGCACACCACCTCCTCTGTGCCACTGCTAATGACATAACAGAGGGAAACCATTGGCTGAGGGAATTATTTTTCTCCCTATAAGGATGGAAAGAATCGGGAAGAGTGCGTTTTCTCCCGAATATATTT
Organism: Psittacus erithacus; assembly: GCA_009867235.2. NCBI lineage: Eukaryota > Metazoa > Chordata > Aves > Psittaciformes > Psittacidae > Psittacus > Psittacus erithacus. Next base: position 71,963 of record WYDI02002946.1, on the reverse strand, counting down.
GGCTCTGCAGAAAACACATGTGATACAAATGTTGCTATGGAAACCATTCTATTAAATAATATTAAATTAAAGTTACATATTTAAAGTGTGCTAAAAAAGTCCAGGTACAAAATTCAATCTTGAAATCACAAAGTAGGGCCCACTGGAATTGGTGTTTTCTTTGATTTTGAGAAGGCTGATTCTATGCACCCCTTTCTTTCCACATGGAGCACCTGCATCCCAGTTACTCAGAAAAGTCATTTCTTGAGATAATTTGTAGATACAAGCTCTGTTCCTAGTTCCCTTGGAGATGGAATTACCATAGCATTGCAGAGAAAAACCTAGGAGCTGAATTCAGTCTGAAAAGACAATGCACTGATTACAGCTGTGCCACCATAATATTGGAATGTACTTTAATAACTCCTACTTGCATCCCACCACATACAGAGTATAGAAATCCTTCTCAAATAAGCAGGAGTCCTACATGGGGCTGGAGTAGGCTGGTCCTTCCTAATGTTTTCACAGTGTGGGAAAGTTCTTTAAAACTTAGTATTTTAAGGTCTAAAGTGTTTTTCCCCTTCCCACCTCCAGTTCCTGGGTGTCTTACTGCCCTTCCCAACAGAGCTGCTATACAGAAAGCTGTTTGCATAGTTCCTTCCCTCTGAAGAAGCCAAGCTAACATAGCCCTTGAGCAAGGCTGAATTCAAGCTCTTGCTAAAAGCCAGTGGCAGCCCCAGGCACTCAGCCGTGCACATGCACACCTCACCAAGGAGGAAAATACACAAAGGAGAAAGGCCAGCATTTAGCTAGGACTGCGTATGGAGAAGTGGGTGCTGGCAGTTGTAATGTTGCCACAAGCAACACAAGCTCGTCCTGCATTTAAAGAACTGGGGTTAATCACATTACCCATTTCTACTTGGGTGTTGTAAATCAGGGCAATGCACTTTTAAGCAGCTTACAGGAAACAAAAGTTACAGGAAGAAATCAGCAGCCATGTTTCAACCATCTGTCCATAAACTGTGGGCAAGTACTCTAAACCGAGAGCTACAAGGGCAGTAAAGTATTACGGATGATGAAACTGCTATTTCCAAACAGACAGCAGCCAGATCTGAATAGATCACCTCTCCTGCATAGCAAAGGCTTCTTCTCCAGATGCAAAGCAGTGACAGATCACTGCAGCTATTACCTTCCTCCTAACGTTCTCCACAGTGCTGGAAAGCCATCAGGACAGTACGCCCAGTGCAAAGAGCTGCTTAGGGCAACACCCAGGGCTCCACAGTTTAACAGATCTACAGCCATGGAACTCTCTGGGACTCTGCTTGGATTCCTTCACAAAAGCACTTTCTGCCACCCCTTTCCAGCCATTGGTAATGACACAAACCTTTGGAACTGGAAGGAATGAGATCAAATAAAGAAACTGTCTTTGCAAAGAAAACATTTCATATTTGTTCCGTTTCCATGGCCTCAGCGTTGTTCTTTATTTCTCGCTCTATTTTTGCATTCACCTGTCAAGTGCATGTCTATTGAGCGAGCACTAGACACTTCACCACCACCCCCCTCAAAGTGTTCTGGAAAGCCTTAATAAAGGAAAGGCACAGGCATTACCAGAACTTACACCTTTCTCTGAGTGAGATGTGCCTTATTCACATGACCACTGGATTTCACTGTTACAGGATGGAAAAGTGTCAAAGTTTAACATTACTCTTCATTTACATCAGAGCAAACTAAATATTAATATGCATTTAGTAATGATAGTTAAGATGCACTAGTTCTGCCAAATTTACTACAAGTTGCCTCATAATGACATTATCTCCATCTGTCACAGGATCGTGTGGTTCTTAAAGAATAAACTGTGCCTATAAGTCCACGTACAAGAAAAACAGCCTGCTGGAATACTTTAAAATGCTGTCCAGTTTCCAAACAACTCAGGGAAATGCAAGTTACCAAAGCTGCAGAGAAGCACTGAGCATGGATACAGGAAAAGAATGAAACTATAACTGTAATGGGCCCGCTAGAGTTTTCAGATGACTGCACACCCTCTCCTTCTCCCCCATAATAAATCTTGATGTAAAACTCACACTATGAACAACTGAGAATTGCCAACCCATCATTTCTCAGTAAACACAAGAAATCAGTTCTCTTCCTGTCCTGAGAGGCAGATACATCAATTTAAACCATGTTATATACACAAAGCCTCGCTCCTTTGGCCGTGCTGGCTTGCCAAGGGAGGCCGGAGGCACAGAGAGCGCCGGAGCAGCTCTGGCAGCTCGCTCAAGGGGAGCAGGCAGCAGCAGCAGCCCGGGAACAGCCCCCTGCTTTAAGAGAGCAGATGCCAGACCAGGTACTGCAGGGAACTGCCCTGCCACTACTGCCCACTTTAGTACCTGCAATGGACCCAGGAACACGGCACTCTAGTGAAAGAACAACCTTACAGTAAGTTTAAAAATAAATAACGAGCTAAAGGGGGTTTTTGGATTTTCATTTTGTGCAATGAACTCAAAAAGCCCTGAGGGTACCACGAGGTTTCCATCTGTCCCACACAAGACTTTAAAGCAGTGATTCGCAGCAGCCCCCTCCCAGGACCCCTGCAGCCACAGACGGCTCTCAGCTCTCACCCCTGCCTAGGGCTCCCCGCACCTGCAGACCCCATCCCGGAGGCACAGGCACCCTCAGCCCCCGTCCTCCTCCCGGCCACCCGGTCCCTCCCCAGCGGTCCGAGCCCTCCGCGCTCCCCTCGCCGGCAGCCGTTCGGCTCCGGCCTCAAGTTGGCGGCGGCTGTCGGGGTACGATGAGCAGAGCCAGGAGCTGGAAGCAGCAGAGGCTTCGGGCGGGCAGCGAACCCATCTCCCATAGGGAGAGAAGGGAAAAAAGATACAGGTATACCTCACACGTATATATACAATACAAATATATACACACACACACATTTGGGTGCCTTTATTCTTCTTCCCCTCCCCCCAGTTTTTGCCTCGCGTCTCCCCCACACAGACACTCACTGAGCCCAGTTTGCAAAAGCAAAAAGGACGAAGCAGTGGAAGGGGACAAACATTAAAAAAGAAGCGAGCCAGGGGCCGGTGCGAGCCCGGGAGGTGCCAGCACTCACCCCCAGCCGCCTGCTCCGGATGCGCACGTAGCCCTGCTTCACGATGTCGTTGAAATTGGAGGCCATCCTGCCGCGGGAAAGTTGGCAGAGACCGGCGCCGCTCACACCCGCTCCGCGCTCCGCTCCGCACCGCTCCGCACCACCCTACGGAGCGCCCCGGGCCGCGGCGGGCCGGGCCCTGGGAAGGGCCGTGGGAAGGACCGCGGCAGAGCCCGCCCTCTCCGGCCCCGCCTCCGGCACGGCCCCGCCACCAGGAGCGCTGCCGGTGCCTGTCCCGACAGCCGGCGAGGGGCAGAGCGCTGCGAATACCCGCACTCTCGAGGCGCGCTGTTTCGATGCTTTATGCCACCCCTCCCTGTACCAAGCGCATCTCTTCCTCCCGCTGCAGGTGGATCATCTGGGAATAACCACATCTGCGCCGTCCTGCTGAGGCGGTGCGGGTCACACCTCTGGTTTTCCCTGTGAAAAGGGGTTTCCCAGAAAGTCTTTGGGATGCCTGAAAGAATGCCAAGTGGCCCAGATACAGAATCTGCTTCTAAAGAGCGGTAACCCGAGCTGCAGTCCCGCGGTGCACTTCATGTCGTGGAAATGTCACACGAGCCTATGCTGCATTTTCTAGGCGATGTGAGGTTGCAGCAAGGAAAGACTTCACCTGGCACTGGGTGCCTCTCAGTTCTCCTTTTCCAAGAACGTGCAACTATTGCCAAGCACACCAGCGAGCCCAGAAGAGAGGGGCTCCAGTAACTCAGCTTGCTGTACATGGGTTACCCGCTTGTGGCATGCTATAAATACTGTGTCCTGGAAAAAGGGACCATTCGTCTCTTCATAACATCTTTTAATAGCATTACAAATATAGGCAGTCTGAGGTCAGCCAGAGAGATGACTTTGACTTTGAGAATTATCCTGCCATGGAAATTACAACCAGGGTAGCAAGCAGGAAGGCAGGGCAGGGAATCACCAAAGAGCATAAAAGGGAGAGCACCTCGTTGCTGTGCTCAGCACAGGGCAACATGGAAGCAATGCCCATTTTTATTTAGTTGCTCCATAACTACAGAACTCACCTACAATAAAACTGGCCCCTTTCTGCTTTAAATCTGTAGCTCCTTCATTTTAGGAGCAGCCACAAATGATGGTGGTTGCTCTGCTGTGGTGACAGCATGGTGCTTTCAGTTCTTGCTTAAAGAGTTCTTGCTTGATTATGCTCTGCAAGGCTTTGTGAAATATCAATTGATGGAGTGGATTACGAAGATAGAGTATAAGACTCTGTAGCTGAAGGGCTAATTCACTTAGGAGGAAGGAGACAAGTCTGCACTCCTTGCGACAGTCTCATTTATTATTTTATACTTCTTTTCACTGAGCTATTTTACCGAATGCGTAAAACATGACAGCTTCAGCTAGAAACAGCAAAAACATCCACACCCATGCACCAAAATAAGCCAGAAATGAGAAGAATATTCTGAGACAAGTCCATCCACTACAGTAATATGACCCTAAATCAACCCAGAAGTTGAATATTACAAAGTATGGGTTCCTGCCTGCAAAATTGCCAAGTAATGTATTTTTGTCAAATATATCATACTGACCCAAGAACGCTGCTAATACCAGTTCCATAGTACCATTCATTACCTTCCACTGCTGGCTGAAATCTAGGGAAGTTTAGACACCCAGCCTGCTTCATCTGGGATAGAAGAATGCATTCAGCACAGAAACGTGTTTTACACTCTCAAGTACTATAAAACTATTAGTGCTGGAAGCATCACTTATGGTCTAAACTCAGAAAAGAAAAAAACACCAAAGCTTGCTTATTTTAGTTTCAAAGACATTTGTAGCAAGAAAGAAATTACAGACACACTTTAGATGTCTTTTCAACAAGTTTAGACATTGCTTCTAATCCTTTCCAGTACCCGTAAACACATCCTGCTGATACCATTAGCCACTAGCATAATCTTGCAGGTAAACACATTCCTAAGAGCTTTGTTAAGTAGAGGTGGATTTAAGCCTGTGCTTATTCTTTGATGAATTAGGATATTAGTGTCCACTTACGTTTTCACTTTGAACAACATAAATCCCTTACACATGCTATGGTTCAAAGAGAAAATGCATTTTAATCCCCATGTGTGCAATGTGTTCCAAGAATGTGCCAGAAAATCTCATTGTTCAGGTTTGCAACCCAATACTATCACTAGAAAAAACCTTGTTTACTAGGTTTTCAATACAGATGCAAATGTGTGCTGTCATTGTTTTGACAGGAGTCCTTCTTTCATTTCCCTAGGGGTCTATTGACCATTTGCACTCCCTAGAAGGAAAGGCTGCACATGTTTATCTATATCCAAAACTGTGCAAAACCTTTATAATAAGCTTTCATTGAAATTCAAATGCTTTTCCTTTTAATGACAATGTTACTGCAATTATTTCTTAGGAAGATAGAGTTAAGGGTCACTTTGAAGTACTACCCTGCTGTTGATAATTTAAGTGGATTATTGTTATATTCTAATCTCATAATAGCTATCATTGTATTGCCCTACAATGAGCTCATTTGCTTTTAGGGCTCTGCAAACAGAAATCACTGTTGTGCATTTTCACTGACAAATGAAGGTATCCGGTTGTTTTCAAAATGCCAGACTGACATTTTAAAAAGAAGTTCCATTCACCTATTACATTTGCAGCATGTCATCCCCTGTGCCCATGACATTATTTCATCACAACCTACCACTGGAATTTGTCAAACATCTCTGAGATGTACCAAGTTAAGGAATAAGAAAGCTGTGGAGGCCATTTTAAGGGAGCAATATTCTCTGTGGAAGTTATTTCCTCGAACAGATGGAGCTGGCACTACTCAAGCATTTCTTGACAAAAAAAGTTTCTCATTTGATCACCCTGAAATGATTTTCTGGAAACGCAGAACATGCATCAATACTGTTTTATGAAAAGCTCCCATAACATTTTGCCTCCATAAGGTCAAGATGCCATCGTTTTTCCACTACTGTTTGGATTTTTCAGAGTAGTTTGGAAATGGTAACGTCACAGTGAAGTGTTCTGAACTTATCAAGTACTTTGAGGTTACCGGAATGCAATATTTCAAGCACAGTATCTCCATGAAAAGCTTTTGGGCATTCCTATGTCTAGTTTTGTTTTGGCGTGAGATAATTTTTTTGACATTTCATTCTGATTTTGCAGCAAACATTCTGAATTTGGATTAGTTCTGGCTGCAAGGAAATGCAACCGGTAACGAGCAAAAACCAGAGAGTGTCCTGCTTTTAAAAAAGCATGCTATTCCTATGCTATTGCAAGCTTTGACATCCCTTATTCTCCTCTTTGTGAAGCCAAACCCGTAGTGCTGCCTTGGCTCATTGGTCTGGCTATATTGAATTTGGGAAAAAGAAGAAAAAAAAAAGAAGTTTATTCTGAGTTTACTTCTTTCCTAATGCACAGGAAGAGAACACACTTTTGTTAAAGCATGACACTCTGATTTTTGTGCATGCATAGTTTTGTTTTATAACTGTGGCTTGTTGTACTGCTGGTGCTAATGCAAAAGTATACACTGGATCCATAGCACAAAACTGCTCAGAAAGTCTGTTCCTTTAGCATTCACGTATCATTGTGCTAACTGATTTTGAGTGAATGAATTCTGCAGAAATAAAGATTTCTCAGAGGCTTTGCTGTTATATCTTCCTCTCTGTCTTTGTTTCTAATATGCCAGCAAGACTCTCTATGCAGTGACCCCAGGCTTCTGGCAAAGGAGAAGTGTGTTGGGGCACAGAATTTAGGAAACCTTCATAAAATTTGGGGTAGGCTTTTGAGGTAACTTCCCTGGCAAAGTGAGGGCAGGACCCTTGGTTATAACATTCTCACTTGCTGCAGGGATTTTGGAATACATTAGGTATAAAATTGCGTTCGAGAAATGCACGCATAACTTATTGGTGGAATTACTATGCAGATGTCAGTCAGTGCCAAAACATGAAAATTCATGAGACTGAACAGTTATCTTAAAAAAAAAACCCTACCAGAACAGAATGTAAGCATATAACTACTTGCACAGTAAACAGGAAAGTGCCTGCCAGTGTAAGCCACTGATAATCAATATTTAATGAGAATAAATAATCTATTAACCAGGCTAACATGTCATTTTGCACTGTAATATTGCAGTATCAGGGACTGAAATTACCTTGCCTCTGCATGATTCATACATTTCTGCTTCATGTAGACCAAGGTGGTGAACGGCAGAGAAGATAGCGGAGGGTGGGGAGCAGCAAATGAAATGCATCCTTTTACTGGAAACTCTGGTTCTGATTGTAATATTTTGTCCCTAACAAAATTACTGTCAACACAGTGAATGCTAAAATAGAAATAAATAAATACTGCCTGAATCTGCAAGCAGAGTGAATCGAGGATAACATTAGCAATTGAAAAACCCAGCATTCATTTTGCTTGCTTTATATTTCTGCGGCTGATACAAGCATTTAAGCAACTTTCTCATCCTCACTCTCCCGAAGGCCTTCCTTCATCTGCAGAACACGTCTGGAGGGATTAAGCGGGAGTGAATGGTGGGTCATGAGGTCACCATCCATCCTCCCTTTTCCTATAGGTAATTTATCAGAGTCTGCAGTGTATCAGAGCGCAGCTCTGGGACTGTCAGCTAGCTCTGATCTTTGGCTATGGTAGAGCTGGAGTGATATAGCCTGTGCAATTACAGTTTCCCCGACTGCCTGTTTGATATTTCCTGTCTGAGCCAGCACAAGAACATTAATCCCACAGTAGGTCCCAAAATATGCGACTGTAGTCTTTATCAAGCCATGAGTAGGCAATGCAGGAGTGCCAGAGACTCAGACCTCAGCAGCAGCTGAATCTGGATTACACCATGTGCACATGAAAGACTCATTCACATTTGTCTGTGTGTTTGGGCTTAACTGTGCTGCTCATGTAGGTGGATTTCACTGCATGACAAGTGATTGCCGTTGGGGCTGGCCCAGCTAAACCCCACAGCACAATGAATAATTCCCCCAAGAGATCCTTCCAAAAATCAGTATCTCCTGGGATTTGGCAGCATTTTCTAAGACAGTGAAGACAAGCCTGCAAAAGAGCGTCTCAAGACTCAAACTGCCAACATGAAACACTGAGATTTAGCATACAAAGGTATAGAAATCATATCATAAACGAACATTTTGCCTACTATATGCTCACAAAGGAACTTGACTGGAAAGTATTCATGGTATGCCAGGAATATTTAAGCCAGGGCCCATATTTAATGGTATCTGAAGTTTTTAAGGACATTCTGTAGGAACCCAAGCCTTGTTTCTGGTAAGATTTGGGTTACTGCTAGCACTCAGGCTGCAATACGCCTCATCAGTGCTGTAACAGGATGCTGGTTGCAAATACAGTGTATTTAAATAAATTGTTTACTATCATCACACTGCCAGAAAAGCACCAGCTAAGTTTCAGTTGAAACCCAAATGTTAAGGGTTTCACTTGAAAATTCAGATAGAACCTTCTTTACAATTACGTCACTATTTTAAAAGTGAGAAGTTGTTTCTAAATTAAACTTAAACAGGGGAGGTTCAGGTTAGATATAAGGAAGAAGTTCTTTACTGTGAGGGTGCTGAGGCACTGGAATGGGTCGCCTGGGGAAGTTGTGAATGTTCCATTCCTGGCGGTCTTCAAGGCCAGGTTGGACAGAGCCTTGGGTGCCATGGTTTAGTGTGAGGTGTCCCTGCCCATGACAGGGGGGTTGGAACTGGATGAGCTTAAGGTCCTTTCCAACCCTAACTATTCTATGATTCTGTGATTCTAACTAGATTGCAACGTATGTATTTATAGATATGCCGATACTGATCCAGTGAAACCTATTTTCTGTTGTTTCACCCTAAATGCTCATTACTGAGCCAATGTCAGGATAGTTTGACATCTGTGTTAACAATACGTCTACAAGATAAAGTCTTACCTTGTCTTAGTGCTCATTTAAGTATGTATTGCTGCATGCTTACCGAAAACTTGCGCCTGAAAGTTTCTGGATCTTTGTGTTGCCATTAAATGTGTTAGAAAGAAATATATATTCTAATTATAGTAATTGCAGATGGCATTTGGAAAAGATATCACATAGTGTCAGTTTACAATGCTGGTATTATGTGCTGCCTTATATAATCAGTGGATTTGTGGGATAGATTTTAACATTCCACTGTGCAAGGTTAAATTTACATAAGTGTTTATCAGAACTGGGCACCTGAATAAAATGAATGACTATGGAAACAAACACTGCTCCCCACAGCAGCATGACTTGCAGGTAGGAAAAGCCAAAGCTCTCACTGTGCCCTGCACACTGGAGCTATTGAACAGGGGAGGGATGAAGGGTGGATTTTGTTCTCCATGTCATTCTTCCAACATATCAATCCCTTTGCATGGAGGTGGTGCAGGAAGAGTTGTGCTTTGTAATGCTCTAAAAGGCTAAATCAAGTTATTTTCCTTTAGAAGCAAGACAAACTACTAAGAAAGAATTATAACTGATACCTTCACACCAAAGTGTGAGAAAAGATAGCTAAAAAGGTGTACTTTCTGACTGTCCCTAACTACAGCTGAGACAAAAGACTGCATCAATCACCCTCCTGCACATGGAATTGGAAACATTTGGTTCACATGTGAAAACCTGTCTGTCACTTTCTTGAAAAGGCAGTCCAAATTTACAGATGTTCTTTGCTAACTTTGAAGGCGGAAATTCAAAACAGCCATTATAAAACAAAGACTAATGCAAGTTAGACATAAGGACAGCAAGTCATGCTTTTTATGGCACGCAAACAAATCTGGAATTTGTATTTCAGTATTGAACTAACAATATTATGAACACTTTCAGAGTGGTAAACCACAAATGACAGGCCTTCTGCTTAAGAAGTGATCTTAAGAGCTATTTGTACGACTCTAACACCACGTAGAGAAAGGCTCTGTGTAGAATATAGATTTTGTAAACTGTTTGCTAACAGGTGCCTTAAACTGAGTCCCTTGTGACCTTTGTGAGACACCATTTATTAACTGTATTTGTACTGGCAATGAAGCTAAAGTCTTACTGGAAATTTAAGGGGACTTGTCTGGGTTCAGCCTCTGTGCCTCCTAGACTTTTGCTACACTGTGCCAGCAAGTCTAGTGTATACAAATGGGAAAGGATTCTCAAAGACTAAATGATTTCTCAGATTTCCCAGCGTCTTGGTCAGAAATAGCATGGGAATTCCTTCCATGTGCTCACACCTCCCAGGGGCTACCAAATATTGCTGCTGTTCAATATTTTGAGGAGCAGATTCCAGCCCAGGCATAGATTATCTAAACCAGAAAAAGTCTGCCAAAGTGTTAATTGCAATTTTAGGTCAGGTCACTCAGAAGCAATGCCAGAAAGCCAGGGGGTTTCACTGTAGAAAATAGCAGTAGAAATATTTGTTTACTATTACCCACAGTTTAACAACTTTTCTAACAAAGCTCCCATAAATGGAACATCTGGCTGTACTGGGTGGAACTTACAGACCTTTCTCATGTAGCTGCTTTCCTGAGGAACTGAGAAGAATGGCTTAACACCCAATTATCCTTGATTTTCATGCAATTTACACAGAAAATATTGTAAATTGCATCTCTCATGTAAATTATTTCAAATGAGTATTCATTAACACAGGTGACTTTGCTTGCCAAGGCTCAGCTGGCTCTGGGGATTCATTCATTGTCCTGAATGGTGGATACACACACTGATTAGCAGGAACAGAGCAGGGGAGAAAAGCACAGGCATATATACACAAGGAGCACTCATTCATAAATACAACAAAGACAACTTGAGAAACATGCACTGTCCAACACTAACAAGTCTTGTCAGCAACGCCCTGTTTCCTTACAGGTGTTTAAACGTTAGATTAATTCAAATTGAACTTTGTCATTATTTGTGGCCAGACACATCTATCTCACTTTATGTTAATATCCTTTCAATAAGTAGTTTACAACACATTAAAAATGATAAATGAATATTACTAATATATGGATTTGGGCGGTAATAAGCACTAAGCTGAAAGGTTATTAAGTTATTACAAAATGTAATGCTGAAGAATTACTAACATACTGCACAGCCTCTATGCTCTTTAACCCATAACAAACCATTTGTTGAAACGTCCATCATTGTATTAAAACTTTATACTGTCTTTATATATGAGACTTATGGATTACTTAAGCTAAATCAGATCTCTCTCTGAAGCACAATAACATGCAGCTTCACAACCCTTCCAACTGGCCTGGACAAGAACCTTTGGCGGTGAGAAGATAGGGAACAGCAGCCCAGACTGCATCCAGCCCAGTTCTCTGCAAAGTACCATGGAATCACAGATGGTTTGTATTGGAAGGGACCTTAAAGATCATCCAGATCCAACCCCCTAATGTGAATTGTGATCTCGCATGGGTAGTTCAGGTGCATGCAGCTGTCTGCTACTGTGTGCGTCAGCCAATGACCAGCCATCCTGATAATTATCTACTCAGCTTTGCATTCATCTTTTTCCATACATTTTAGTAGACAATGGGAAATTGGATGGAAAAATTCCGTGTACAATTTATGAGCAAGCTAAACTTGACACCTGTCTTGATGTATTGTTGTATTAACCAAATTCAAATTGTGGTTTTGGAGTGAGTCGTTTCAAATTTGTACACTCAAAGAGCCTTCTCTTTCAAAACAAACTATGGCTGAAAGAATGAGGGGGAAGTCGTTTCAAAATTGTAGCTAATAGCACTGTAACAATATTGCCTGTCCCTTTTGATTGCCAGAGCTTGAAGCAGGAACAACTGGCAGCATACTCTGCTCTTGGCACTATTGCACTGGGCATCACTTTCACGCTTCAGGAACCACTTTTTGCATTGGCCTTTTCAGAAGAGCTTAAGGAAGCTCAGCTCTTAATGACTTTTCATTTTGGATGCTTACCTCCATCAGGTTCCGATGCTTACCTCCATCAGGTTCCTCCAAGAGCCTGTTTATTACATTTTGAAGGAGGCTTTTGCAACATACAGGTGAAGCATTCAGAATTTTCCCATTCTGCTATGGAGTTGGGATGTTTTAGGCAGGGCCATCTGGTGCAATCAACATGACAAGAAGCAAATCTGCTCCAGAGATGTGTGCATCCCTGAGGCTCCTGGCAGTAGTGAAACACGCACCTGAACAAGAAGCTTAACTGTCCTAAAAGTGGGTGCCACACTCCCTGCCTCTCCCTGGGGAGTCTGCCCTTCATTCGCGTTAGGTGTAGGAAAGGATTCATTTCTTTCCTGCTCTTCCCTTCTTGGTAATTTTTGACCACGAGCACTGAAGTGCTACTGCCCTGACTCATCAAGAGCCTGAACTGTGAACCTAATTTGAAGCAATACCATAGTGACATTACAAATTAATGGTCTTATTCATGTAATAATATTTCCTATGTGCTTAGGCGATGACTGTTCCAGGGCCTCATTCCTTGAATGATGGATGAGTAATTCTGAGGCATCCATTTCATTCTCTATCAATAACAGTAGTTTTGAGGTTTTTTTGTGGAGAAACTGGTGTCTGCTCACTGGGACTTTATTATGAGCTTTTGGTCAGAGTCTCACTAAAACAGAACTGGCAGAATTTTGTTCCCTTCAGCTGAATGATGCCAGTTTGCACTAGCAGACACGTCGGTCTTTAGCTTTTGTCTTGGGAGCTTTCCTCATGGTTTCCAATCAAAATACACACTGCAAACTTAAAATGTTGAGTAATTGTCACAATTAATCTTTTACTACAGAAGCTCATATAAGATCTCAAATTTTCATACAGAAGGTGGGGTCACCAATAATGACATGCAGGGAGTCGGGGCAGCTCATTTGGCCATCAACCTATTTTCTGCTGGCTTCCTTGTAGAGCAATCCCTTGGATCTAGATAGGTGTCACCGACTAATATGTTTTGAGCTTGTGCCTTCTTTTCTGAACATCCTGCAACTACACACAGTGCATTTCTCACTTGATGAAAACACAGGCAATTTATCCCATGTAACATGTGGATTTGTTCATGGCTGGTGCGAGCTCCGGGAGCAGTTCATATCCCCCATCACATGGCCTGGATGGAACAGCGACTTGGTTAATTGAAAAGCCTGCCTGGTAAGATTGATAGATCAGTAAGAATGATGAGCTTTACTGAAAGAAAACTCTAATTCCCAGCTGTGGTTCAGTTTGGGATAGCAAAAGTAATGCTTATATTTAGTCATAGAAATAAATAATGCATGAGTGTTACCATGGCATTTTAGCAGCACTTGGGTCTGAAACAGGCGTTGCTGTCATCCCTTCTCAGTCTGTTCAAGCCTTATCCTTTCTGACAGTTCATTTCCTTAACATTAAAGTTTAACCAAATGTTATTTTCTTTCATGAAAATCAGTGGTTTCTATTAGACTTCCACAGGGCAGTTTTGCTAAAAAGCTTTTATGTGTAATATTTAGTGCCATTTGAAAGCTACTCATCACATTTTCTTCTTTGTTTCAAACTGGAGAAGGAATGTTTGCCAATAAACAAAATGCATAATTGTGAATCTAAATGCACATATTGTTTTTATAAATGTGCTTGCCAATTGGTTATTTGCATGAGCAAAACACATACCTACAATTGCTAGTTTTAAAGGTCCAGTTGCGAGACTTCTAGCTTTAAAAGTGTAAGCATTTGGTGATTTTGTGGAATAGAATTCTCCAGTGCCTTTTCCCCATGAGTTTTTTTCCCTGTATGTATCCATTGTAAATTGAATAACTTGACTATACTGCATTGTTAACATTTCCTTGAAAATGCAGAGAATGAAATATATAGCTAGTGGAATCTGTAAATCCATTTTAATATGCACAGGTATTGTTGTCCCCTCTCAAAACTGGATCTATTTTTTAGTTAACGTAGCCAGAATAATTATGACTGGAGTTTTTATTTAGGTTTCCACACAGTTCTGCACATTTTTTCATGGATATCTCAGCCCAAGCAACCTCGGTAATGATAGAAAACATTTTGCAATGACTCACTGGTTTCTGGACATTTTCCTGCTTGTGCCTTGATTTCTAGAAAGACAGAACAATCTCTTAATATATTTCTTAAAATATTATTATTTCTTCTTATGTCTATAAATGTTGATTTCACTTACTGACTTTTTTTAAGGACTTTCAGTTAATGCTTCCAGCTAAGCAGAATGAAAAACTGATATAGTGCTTACGTAGTAATATTGAACTTCAGCAAAAGCACCATGAACAACAATAAAATACTCTCATATATAAAATACTGTGGACTTTTTGGTCTAAAATTCCTAAACTAATCCAAAAGGAGGATTATCCTTTCATTCAACAAGTTGCAGTGAAGAAGATAAGCAATCATGCACGAAGATTAGAAAGACTCCAAAATATCCTTGTAAAATAAACTATTAAGACTTTGATGTTACCTTATCTGCCAGGGAAAGATTTGCCAAATGTCACACAATATAAACAATTGTACTTCAGGACTGAAAGGCACAGCACTCAATGCTGTAATAACTGAGCCAGAGGAAAATACAGTTCAATCTGGAAGGAAGGAAGCACAAGCCATTCAGTTGCATGTAAACTGTAGGTGGATGCGAGACAAATGCCCAGCTACCCTCCCGGAATGCAGGCACTGGGATTTACCCCCCATCCAGAACCGCTGCACTTCACAGCCCAGACACCAGCACAAACTACCAATGCAACAAGTTTAGTAAATGGACAATGGGCAGAAATGAGACATGGTCCAGGACAGAAAGAAGGAAATGGTACTTTGAAAGCATGTGTCCCATGTCCCTCGCTGGGACTAGCAGGGTACAGACATCCATCATATGAAGAGAGGGGCAGAACAGGGGACAATGCTGAGACCTTGGCTATAAGGGCAGCAGTTTTTACCTGCTTGGGATGGTGAAAAGCCATTGCAGCCATTTCGGGTACAGATAACAAACACATAAAGCAAAGAAAACCTGCTGCCTTTTTATTTCCCAAAGGTAGCCACACCTGAGCAGCCATACAATGCAGAAAAAGCTCTTTGACCAACAAAACCATTTCCCATGCAAGAACATCACGCTCTAACTTGTCTGTGCATGCACATATGAAAACTAAATAGTTCTTTGTAACTTGGTGTAAAGAATTGAGTTGAGAACTATTTTTACAGGTAAAGATATGAAAGGGAAAAATACAGTAATGCTTCAGAATGTCATTTAACACATACAAAAAATATAAATTAAATCAACCTATGTGAACTTTGCAATATTTCTAAGGAGATTTAGCTGAAAAGTTTGCTCAAAACTAATGAACTAGAACCCAAAATCCTCTATGACGAAGGTAGAAGGCAGCTCCTAAAACTCTGAATAAGATCAAAAGAAGGTTTCAAGTTTATTAAAACGATTTGCTTAAAGGAAACTGAACAACTGCAAATGACCATGTTGGCAGTGCATTTCATTTAGAGAAGATTTCATATGGTTAATGGTAATTGCGAAGTATGTGACAAATTAACTGAAAGCAAGTGAGAACGTGTATGACAGGCAGATAAGAGCAAATATTACACTACTGCTGACAACTCCCAAGTCTTTCAATGACACAAATTTTAGAATTAGTCAGATATTACTTTTTTCTTTGGTTTTTAATATTAAATAAAAGCAGAATTTTGGAAGATGTAGCCACTGCAGTTTCAAGGGAACTATCCAGTCTGTGTCCCTGAGCATTATGGATCTGATCAATCTTTATGGCCTTTGGTAAAATTAGGAATTAAAAACACAAAGAGTCAAAAAATCCTATTTGTGCCTCACTTTCATTCTCTGTAACTCTCATTCATTGTCACACCAGCAACTGATGTTTGATCTTTTAATTATACATGGGAAGGAAAATAAAGCAAAATCTGCCACGTGAAAGTAAAACATTCCCATCTCTATTGCCCTGAACAACACCATGAGATGAACACCATGCACTGTTCATTGCTGTGAACAGCACCATGCACTGAACATCTTCCTCTATTGCTGAATGGAAAAATCTTCTTAGATGCTTACTGAAGCTTAACCCAATGAAGCAATTAAAAAGAAAACTTAATGAAGTGGTGTGCTAATGAGACTGACTCAGTCTGTGGCAGCAATCTCATAAGGACACATTGCTTCAGTGCTTTCCCTTCTACACCCTGTAGCAGCAAGCAGAAGCCATGTTAAAACCAGTACAAATTCCAGTAAAAACAGTATAGCCCTTTTGTGGTCTGAAAAAACCTCTTTTGGTTCCAGCACAGCACCTCATTTGAAAGCAAGAGCCAGAAAGAGAGGCAACATATGGGATCTGCCACCACAAAGCCACTGTGCAAACAAGCTTTTTGGTGATTCAGAGTTTGCACAGGGGAGAATGAATGTGCACTTCCCTCCTCCAGCATGCTGCGAGGTCCCAGTGGTAGTATCTCATGAGGAAGGCATGCCTATTTTATGCTTCAGAGCATGTTTGATTACGTCTCTCTTGAATCATTGCCAGATAAAGAGTACAAGACAGGTAAAAAATACCATTTGTAAAGAAATGTATGCCTGTGTATATATAAATCAGCACAGAAATTACCGTATCCTTTGCACCATTCTGTGAAACCCCATAATACCTCTGCCATGCAAGTAAATTGCCAGAGGGGGTGGGTTGTGGGGTTTGGGGTGTTCGTTTGCTTTCTTCAATTCACAAGCAAAACGTTAAGTCACCTTTTTAGTATAATTTCATTATGTTGCCATTATTGCAGCTCTGCAAATGATGTTGGCCAGTTGATAAGGAGCATTAGGAGCATGACAACAAGCCCAGACAACAGCTGGTGGAGGCTCTCACCTCTTCCTAACAGGTAGCAGAAAGAAAAGGTAAAGCAGCTTTGCCACAGGAAAATGACCCAACACTCACTGAGATTTTAATGGGATTTGCATCAAACCTGTAACAACTCGTTGAATAAAAGAGAAAACAATAAGACAAAGAGCTTCATATGTCACCTTGCTGATAAGGCTGGAAGTAAGTAAAAGCCCTGTTCCCCACAGAATTAACAAGATACCAGATATCAACATCCTTGGCATTGAAAAGCATGTTACACATGAGAGCTCTGGAAGATGTCAACAATCACAAAGCTGGCCATATTTTATTTAGCTAAATGGATATTTGCATTTCCCCTATGGAAAGGTAAAAACTGAGCATGTCAGACTATTTTTCCTATGTAAATGTAAGTAGACACACATATGCATCAAGTGGATAAAAATGGCCTCTCAGACAGATGCCTCTCTTGCAATCATTCTTTCAAACGAGACCATGACTGAATAAAAACATTTCCTCAGTTTTGCTCCAGATTTTCACCTGTGACTGCACAGACATTACTATCACTCTGCTCTGTAGGGGAGCTTGTTTATGTCTACTCAGAAGTTAAAGGTGACACAAAACCTGGAAAATGCCTCAGTGTAGCATCTGCTCTTCTGCACAGTTCTTACTCAACATTTCATCCTGAAAACATGGACATCACTGAGGATGGATGATATGCAATAGGGTGATTTAAATCTGAAACCTGAATTTGCTATAGAGATTCCAAAATTGTGCAATTAAGACAGACTGTCACAAAATGATTAATACCACAAGGTACCTATCATTTCTTTTAGTCATAGCAGAGTAGCCCATTAATTTGAAATCTGCATGGTCACAAGTGTCACTTGCTCCCACATTTATCCATGGGGACAGAGAATCTGTCTTTATAGGGAAATCAATATTGAGTATTGTGATACCTTCAGACTAATCAAAAGCATGGGTGATGTGAGGGGGGAGGAGGATTTCATTAAAGTTAATAAATTATTGGTGTGGCACGGTGATTCGATGTGAAATGGATGTCACAGTGCAGACAGCTCATGTTTTAAAAAATGCTCATTACATTTTGCCCTGGAGTAATGATTTATGCGATTAGAATGTTTTCTTCATCTAAGCTCTCCCCTTGTGTTCAGGTTTTCTGCTGCCAACCATCTTCATTATACTGGAAGAAGCTCAATGCAAAATTTTTAGCAGTAGTCAAAACTTATAGGACTCTTCAAAAAAGAAGTTAATGTTCAGCACTGCACTTTTTTAAAGTGCCCCAAATTATGGACCATTAATGAAGAAGTTCAGCTCCAAACTCCTGAAGAAATCATGGGTGACAGAGGTGGTTGGGAACTGAAGGACCAACAGTCCTTGTGGCTGTTTGACACACGAGCTTCCCTAGATATTCCTTTCCTGCCAAGAAACCTTTTCTATCCAACAGAAACTTTGGAGGCTTCAAGAAGCCCAAGCAGGCTGCCTGCTGCTCACAAGTACTTTACACTGCACACACAGAAAATCCTACTAAAGTTTATGGCCTTAACATGTGCACAGCTGCTCTTCTTCCCAGATTTCCTCAATGAAAGGAAATACAACAGCATTTGGAAAAATAGTAATAGTTCACTTTTGCTTTTTATAAGTCATTTCTAGAATAAAGAGAGAGGAAATTCAATCCTAGTGTTTGTAGCTAAAATGCCACTGAATTTGATGGTTATTTTCAGCATTGACTACTTTCTGTTTTACCGCACACCTCCACATGTTATCTGCTGGATTTTTTTGCCTCTGGTTTGATAATCTTCCTTAATATCACTTAAAAAGCAACACTGAGCTGTCTTTCCTTTTAACTGATGGATTCCATTCCCAAACACATTAAGATTGACATAAGCTGAAAGCTTAGCCAGTGGGATTTCCCAGTTAAAACTTGATCAAGTTTACTCACACTCTTCTGTAAAAATAAGAAGTGTGAACCCAGATGTTTTCTCATGAGCAGTCTGATGTGCCTGAATCCCATGAGACACCACCTAAACCTATTTGATTTCATTAACTTTTCTGGAAACAAAATGCCGATTTATTAAGATTTAATGTAATTCATTTAAAGCACTTCAGACCTTCACGGGCTTGTGCACAAGGCCCACTTAGTCTCCCTAATCCCTGTTTTGGTGGTTTCCTTGTAGACAGTGTGTTAAGCTTTTGTTTGGTCACTGAACTGAATCCTCCATGAAACATGCCTCACTGCAGCTGCAGCCTTGCAGCATTACTTATTGTAGTGATAAGGGGTTTCAGGAGGCATCTGCAGTTACTTTTGGTGCTCTAGGCAAACTGCATTACATGCAATTATATTCAGTCTAAGTACCCTTACAGTTTCAGTTGGGTATGATATTCTTCTGTATTCTCTTCCCAAAGTCATTTGGCAATTTTGTCACTGTGAAAGCATTGTTGCAGCCCAATTCGCAAGCCTCAGTTAGCTGTACTTAGTGATGGATGAAACGATTTCACTAAGCTTTTAGTGCAGGTGAATGCTATGCAGGCCCCTTCCTTTCTGAAGGAAAGCTCAGTAGAAAAGCACTGTTATGTTTTATTTTCTAACATGTCAGCAAGTTGGATGCACTATGAAGGTCTCTCGAGAAAACATTCTTAAAAATGCCTCCTCTGATAATGTCCTCTAGGAGCTGTGACCCAGAAGTGATATCCTGCTGGTTCTCACTGCCCCACATCTCTGCCGGAGCGTCACAGGGAACAACTACAGCCCTAGAGTCCATAGACCTTCTCTGGTGAGCAGAAGGGCTGATCCAAATGGATGCAAACTGTCACTGACATTTAGTCCTCACTGCTTTGAACAGAGAATCTTCCCATGACACTGAATCACTAATGAAATAGATAACTACAAGAAATGGAGCATTACTCCTACATGTACCCACAATGCCTCTACAAATATCCCATCCTGAAAACAAGTTAGAATAATGGTGCTGGCAAATGTTGTTTCTTAACTAATATTATCATATTTATGACTAATACCTAAATATAGATCCAGTTTCACTGCCATTCCACTGGAGAAAGAGCAAACTAAAATATTTGCCAAGTGAAAGGCATATGAGGGGTAATGGGATTAAAGAGGGATTAAGTTCAAGTTTCTGTATAGGAATTACAAAGAGCAGGAAATAAAGTCTAAGAAAACTAAAAGCAAAGAGCATTGAAGATATCTCTGCTTAAATTGTGAAATGTATAAAAAAGTCTCTACCAAAGTATGACAATGTTCTGGATAGTTTTTCCATGTGTATCATCTGCATAGATGCTTTTTGCTGAAATTACATATCATTTAAGAATCTGCCAGCTGTACAGCAAATATCACACACCGAGGGCAGGAACATGCACAGGCAAACAAGTCTTTCTGCTGGCTACTTGAATTTTATTCTGCGCAGTTCACTAATAAATAATCTACATGCTAATGTAAGTTAGATTAATTACTGTTTTCACTTGTATGTAATCATTATTATTAAAATAGTTCATCCTCATAGAGTGGAAGTGCACCTGCTCTCTGCTCTAACATTAAGGGACACTGTGCATTATTAATGCCAGATATAAATGCCTTTTGTCTCATAGCTAGATCTACTTTTCCCCCTCTTGAATCTATCTTTCAATAAATTTGCATGCAAATTAAAGTTCTTTCAATGGAGCATGATTTTGCTTCATCTTCCAGCTTACCTATGTACTAAGGAGCAGTTTCAGAGATCAATTCATAGAAAAGCTTTATATAGTACATTACATGAACTTACTGAGGCTATATAATGTAGAAATACAGGTTGCCAGGTTTTCTATTCAATGGATGACAAATAAGTTTTAAAACTTGGTACAGAATGAGCTTGTGTTTTCTCCTCTTAAAAATTCATGCCATATCAATATTAGATACAGATATGAAGAAAATAATCACATTTGCTTAGTTCTAAATAACGACATTTTATTACTTCTGTCATTACTTTGCCAGGTATATTTTATCCCTGACTTGCAGAAAGAATTCTTAGGTAACGAAATTGGGTTCATTTAAGGGCACTGAGACAGGGCTGCAGCATCAAATGCAAATAAGAAGGTAAGAAAAAGTACATCCACAGAGTCATCATTATAAAAATCCACAGAACAAGATGATTTTACGTGATCTCTGTGTCAGAAAGGACCCATGCTTGCACTGATGGTGCATTAAGATAAAAAGTACCAGTGAGGAAAAACTGTGCATCTCCTGTCAGAGTGACACGTACCAAAAAACCTCCAGGCTAAGCTGACTGGTTCCTTGCTCAATGACATTAACAGGTTACGTGAGCAAAATTCATCTCAACAAAGTGGCAATAGATTGCTCATTAAGGTGTGTCAGACCTACAGCCTGGAAAACTTGCCCAGAAAAACACAATACAGAATGAGAACCAGGCAACTTCAGTAGATCCCTGACAAACAGCAAAGTAGGTAGAACATCATACTGAAATGAGAATGTCACAATACTAGAGCACAGAAAAGTTTTGCAGCAGTGGGTCTATGGGTTAGAAATGCTAGCATCTATTAGTAGCAGATGTGATTAATTTGCAGATGCAATGCAGAATCTGAACTGGGTGTAACAAGCTGCAGAGCTTTGGTGACCACAAAACCAAAAGGATAGGAAAAAAGGCAGCACGAGCAAAGACGAAGCTCAGCTTCTGACATTCTTACCTAGAAACTTCTGCTAGAAATACTTAAAACCTTGCACAAGGGCTGGCTTTGTTTTTAAGTGCTTAACTTCTCCTGAAGTCATGGGGGAGTCTTCCTTTGAACTCATTGAACTCTGAAGCAGGTCAAAAAAAAAAGAGTGCTCTGCATTATTGCCCTCCTCTATCATGCTATAAACATGGAAGAATAAGGATGGCTCTGGCTATTTCTCACAGAAATTACAGTTAAGAACTCTTTTAAATTAAGCCTAACACCTCCACATCTCAAGCAGAAAGTTTTAATACTATTTCCAAGGCTTCTTGAAAACATTTCAGCAGTTTTTCCTATAACAAGAAAATCTTAAGAATAAACATTTCATTTTCTTTCACTACAGGAATTTCATTCAAGAAAGCCCCATTTGTGCAGATAGCAGACATCCAAAATTAAGGCCATCCATTTGCCATTTCTTACTCAATGCCACATGGCTCGTATCGTTATCTGGGTAATACTGGCTTTTTTGCAACAGCCTTTTACATTTAACACTGATATAAATACAGTTGTAGTTGTATTACAAATCAACCACTTATCAGAAAACTTAAATTAGGGCTGAGAAAAAACATGTGCAATTGTGCTTTTCCCAGTGCACTGGGAAGGACAAGGCGTTTTCTGCGTTTTTAGTCTAGCTACTTTCAGCTATAAACGTATTCGTTCAGACTCATACTACCCTCAAAACTCCTCAGTAGTATCTCCTACGTAAATATGAGCAATGCCTGGCTCAAAAGGAAAGTGAACTGAAGACAAATATTTTTGCCTATTGATTTCTAAAGCTGTCAGATTAAGACCTTCATATTGATTTTCAGAAGTGTTAAGTGAAGATATGAATACAAATGACAACTGAAATATCAATATAAATATATTTAATGTATCTGTATTGACAAAATGTGTTGGGTTTGTTGTGCATGTCAAAGTTACACATCCAAATGGTATTGTAATGTATTCATTCAGATGTGCCTTTGGGGGGCTGTACAGACCCATTTGTGAAGGCCAGCTAGCATGTGAACATTGAAAACACTCTTCAAAGGGTGTCAGCAGAGCTTGATGACCTGCTGTGCATTTGACTTCATGTCTCTTAAAATGTAAATAAAAAACTCTCAAATATCTACTGCTAATGGAATGCATGGAAAGAAAATACTTATTTTCACTGAGGAAAACGCACAAACGATGAACACAGTAGTAAATGACATAGACCAAGAAACAAGTAGCTTCATAGCCTAAGGCACAGCTGTTGACTGGTGAGGCAGGAGCATGAACAAGGACATTGAAAACAAAAAACCTGAACTGGCCACTTCTTTCTAGAGGCACAAAGGCAGCAACCAAACAGTCACCATTTCACTGCAGTAGGACACCACATGTGCAGAGTAATACCTGAGAGAAACACCTAAGGTATTCAAAGGGAGAACTTCCAAATTGTAACTGAAGTGATGTAACCTAATTTGAATTGCATTACTTTTCTCTCTCTGAATATTAATTGGGATTTTTGACAGATAGGTTTACTGTCACTGAGATGAAAGATACGCCTGTCAGCTAATGTTTACAAGCCAGTCTTCAAGCTGAAAGATAAAATGAAAACCATTACCATACCACCAGTTTCAAGCCAAACTTAATATCATACTTTGCAATTAAGCTGAATTAGAAGCAGAGAATCCTTCACCTTGGCTTAGAAAGGAGTTTTTAAGCCGCGGCACATTTTCCAGTCACACTTACACCACAGATTTTGGGAGCAGGAAAGGGAAAGTGAGTTCACCAAACATTCATGTGCTGTAAGTTCCCACGTTTAGAGCCAGTTTCTTATTCCAGACCTACCAGGATGCTCTTCTCAGATCAGAGATACAGCACTCTAACTTCATCATCTTCTGGATGTTATGGCTTGATCTAGGCATGTGCTGGCATTGTGAATTGTTCTGTCTGCTATTTTTGCCCAAATTCTCAGCTGTATTCTGGCTGAAATAGCCAATTTGATTGTTCTTTCTTAAATAAAGGCTTATGTTCTCCTGCGAGAGATGACAGGAATAGCAACCATTGGCAGCTATAACACCCTTCAACTTCCTCACCCACTGCCACTTCGACACCCCGGAAAGGTTGAGTGAGATCTCCTGAGCTGCCGGGATAACATGGATGGGACCTGTGCCCTCCCCACCATCAACCAGGGAGGATTTTCCTGCTGTCTCTCAGCAGATTTCCCCAATGTCCAGCCAGCACCTTTAGCCCACATGCTTGGGAGAAGACATTGGTCATGGTCATGGCATCTCAGCTCACCTCAAGAGCAAGAAATGATGTAGTAAGTTATTTTGAGACAATGTGCCTAGGTCCAGTGAATAACTGGATGAGACAGGACAAGCCTGAGGCACTTTTCTGGGCCCATCTGAAATACTAAGACAAAAATAAAACAGGGTGATTTGCAATACTGACTTATCTTGCAAATAGTGCACATCAGCTTCAAACATTTGTCAGCTGTGACTCACGTCATGGTGAAAGGCAGAAAGGTCAATGTTCTCTTCCTCTTGAACAGAGTACACTGGAGCTGCTAACAGAAAATCAGTTTTGCAATTACTGGCTCAGCAAATAATAATCAGTTTTATCCCATCTTTAGCTTGGAAAATCTGAGGCTGTTGGGACTAATGAATCGGATTTATGCTCTAGAAAAATTAACTATTTAGTATCTATGTAAACACATCCAGAATTAAATGGGATGGGCAGGTAGGTGGGGGCAGTGGAGAATGCAGTCTGAGGGAAGTGGTAGTAGGAACACTACTACTTAAGGAAAGAAACATTTTGTGTACATATTAGCTTAGAAAAAGCATTTTGTATTAGATCATTGGTTGTAATTACAATCCAACAAGCTCCAGTTACTTTTTCTCCCATATAGGACAATCTTGCTAACATTTTAAGATACTCTCTTGCCATATATGTTCATATATACATTTTTTGATTGTCACAAGACTCCTAAAACTAAAAAAAAGGTTAAATCCATCCTGTAAGAACTCAAGGCACTTAAAGTCAATGCTGCAACACTGAATACTGATAGAAAAAAATCATTCAAAACAATTTGGGAGTATGGGAGCGAAGACAGAGTAGTGGCTATCCTTTTTGTACCCCAGTATTAGCAATTTTATGACAAAACAAGGAGGCATTTTGTGGACTTCATGAAAAATTTAAGTTTTCATTATAGAAGGTAGAAATTTTCTCAACCAGCTCACATTTGAGAGCAATATTTTGCCAAGCTTCTTAGTAATGTCATTCGGATATACTGGGCTTTGTATGGCAGCAAGTTTAGCACTGATTTTCAGCTGGACCATTTTGCCACAGCAACATAGTGGTGTTGTGATTGTGAAAGCTAATCACAGATAGTGACGGTCCAGGCAGACTTTGTCCTTTGGGAAAAGCTATAAAATAGGTAATGCACTTTGCTGGGTTCACAGGTATAAGAGCTTGTTCAGAGACAGATGGCAGTTTAGAAAGGATTAGCTACCAATATCCACAATGAAATTTTAGAGGAAGGAGTTCAGTGCAAAAGTTTTAAGTATATTTATGCCCCAGTTCCTGCTGTTTCAGGTATGAATCAAACACAGACAACAGCTATATCCACACCTGTTCAAAGTGATTATGTCACTTGTTTCTTCTTGTGGCCTCTTGATTTATTCCACCAGAATGTGTGAAAATCCCCTGCTCCTTGGTATGGAATATTATTTTCCCTAGCATCATACAATCTGTTTGCATTTTATATGCAATATAAGGAATCATACTCACGCATTTGTGTCTACTAACCTTTTTAAAAGCACACTGAACGGATTAGGAGCTCAAAAACCAGGCCAGAGAATGCCATGGGCCAACACTGTTAATTTTGTTCTAAAACCCATTTGTTTTGAAATAGCTCAGTTTGGATTTTTTCTGTGGGCAGACAGGCAGAAAGAAGGTAGAATCCAAGTTGCTTCTGACAGTACAATGCCTGTCTCATGCATTTTCAGCAGCGAGCATAGGAATGAGTTCATTTTGAATTGAAATTAGGTTTTTATATTTTTTTTATTACTGGCTCCTGACCAAGTGAGGAATCGCTTCCTAATATTCAGAACATGCAGTACAATTTATTCCCTTACAAGATTTTAGAAAGACCTTATGATCAGAGAATCATATTCTTTTTTATGAAGTCAAACTAGTAAACAGCTTGGAAAAAATGCAAAACAACACAAATTTTGGTGACATTATGAGATTTGCATTCACCATGCTATCTATAATATTTCAGTAGTAGTTAATATAATACTTTATGAACCTGTTTTCTCTCCTTTAGCTAAGCTATGCTAGTGCTGGCATAGCCTTCCCGCTATTTCTGAGCATTTAAAAGCTCCAGCATTGTATTTAAAGGGTGACTACAAAGAAGATGGGACTGCCTTTTTACAAGGACTCACATGGACAAGATATGGGGCAATGAGTACAAGTTACTCCTGGCTGGAGTTACTTCTGGTTGGACACAAGGGGAATATTCAACAAGAGCAATCAGCCATTTGAATAACCTCGTCAGGGAAGTGGTAGATTCCCCAGTGCTGGATATGTTTAAAATTTGGCTGGATGGGGCTGGGACATCTTGTCTAGACGGTGCTTTTGCCAAGAAAGGTTGGATCAGATGATCCTTGAAGTCCTTTCCAACCTGGCACTCTATGATTCCATGATACAATTTCACTTTGCACTGCAATACAGCCTAGATGAACTCCTGACTACAGAAATAGAAATCTAAGGGTTATTTTTGGAATTTCAATGATCAAATGGTAAAACCAGAAACAAAACTGCTGGGCACATGAGGGGGAGGATGGTGAATAGATCGGGAAGGCTCCTGTAATCACAAGCAGCTCAGTAGCCTCTTTGAGTGATTTATGAGCTCTCTCTGGCTGAAGGTCTTGGGCACTGTAAGGCATCAGGGCAGGCTCTTGGCCAGCATCATTTCACACACTAGTTGTTTATGGCTCGGAACGCCACAAAGACTTAACATGAGCAGGAGATCCTTTATTCCCTTGCTCCAAGAAGGGGGACATGATCCAAGCAGATTTCCCACAAACCTGACAAAATCACGGACTAAATACAACTGTGACAAGAAGCCAACTGCTAGAGAAGGTGAAAGTTCCTGCTGTTCCCAGACGGAACATAAGTGTGAGCGATAGGCAGTCTGCTCAAGTCTCATTTTGACACTGATGCTCAGCCCAAAATAAAAGCCTAATTTTTAAGGGAGACGGGTTTTGAGCTCCTCTTGGTCTTCACTCAGTACAAGGTCCGTCAGATGCTATTCATGTCAGTTCATGCTGTGACAGCTTTAGAACAACTGAGACTCAATAACATGGTATTTTGTTCATTTTGGATAAGCTTATGAAAGGGGACTGTCTTGCTGCTTAGGTTTTTGGCAGCCTATAGGGTGAAATGGACCTTCATTTTTAATGAAGGAGCAATTCTGCCAAGAGAGTAAATAGAGAGAAATGCAGAGATGGTGATTTTAGAGGCTGGTCCCTGACTCATGTCAAAGTAAGAGCCCCAATTCTAAGCAACTTCACCGTTTTCTTAAAACTGATGATGGAGGGGCAAGATCTTATAATTTGCTAGGTGGTGAGAATGTAACAAGGCTGTTTACTTCACACCTTCTGGCACTGCCTTTTCATTTCTTACTATTTTGTATTCAAATATACTGCTGCTTTAGCTTTCTGCCCACATGAATACAGAAAAGGGCCAACAAATGTCCCGCCTTCCCCACGTGCATTCCCTGATTCCCAAGAAGCTAAAGCCTGAACTGGAGACCTAGATATGCTCAAACCAAAAATATCTTCCCATTTCTTCTGCAGGTCCAGATGTTCCCTGATGTTTTATAAACCCTGACACAGCTTATGCCAAAACTGGGACCCTTCAGAGCTGTTTTGTTGCATCCACTTCAGAGGTTAAAAGAAATGCAAAAATGGCTTATGTCTGGATCAGCATAGCAATGAGATGAGCTAACTTTTTCCAAGGGACGACTAAAAGAACATATAATTAGACAAAAACAAATGATAATTATATTGAATGATTTTAATAAAAGTCATCTGAAATGTTAATTTAAGAAGCAAATAGTCTACACTAAGCCAGGAGAAATGCAAATGGCTAAAAGCACAATAGAGCATTTGGGAAAAAGCCATTATCTAAGGATCACATATCTTCACTTGAAATGCAACCAACTTTTAAAAAGAGGAAAATAGATCCCTTCACCAAATTTGCATTGCAGTTGTCAGAATTAAGGAAGATCTTTGAAAGGTACTGTACTTTATCACTCCAATTTTCTGTCAATATTTGACAGAAAACTCTTTCCATATTTATTCCATAATTATGCAAGAATAAATAGGAAATCTTACATGTGCATGATGCACTTTAGAAGTGCACAAATTCTCCACAGCCCAAAGCAAAAGCAAACTCTTAGCATAAACTTCAGCTATATAACATTGCTAATTTCCTTCCATCTCCCAATTACATTCCTCATTGACATTCAAGGTTCCTAAAAGAGAAGGTCAGTATGCAGCCTATATCATGATAGAGATGTGAGTCTAGTGCTCCTTATTACATTCAATGCAGAGAAGTGATAGAAGTCTCTCCCCTAATATTGGGACTATTATAACCAATCCAAACACATTTTTGTCTGTGAAATGAGACACCATCTTTTTCCTGTTCTGTTGTTTTCCAGTCCAAATGAGGACTGTGTACACCAGGAGTGAGGAATTTGATAAAGTGATGATGAATGACCAACCTCCTACTGACTTTATAAAGGATATTGTTTTTTGCAATATTGCAGGCGGGTTTGATTATTGTCAAAAAAATGGACCATGACAAGAAGCACAACACCTTACACAATAAATCTGTTTCCTCTGTATTTTTGATTCCTACCTTTGGGCTTCACTAAAGAGACACATTTTTACCCTTAGCACTCGGAGAGCTGTGATTTCTTCAGAATTACCAGTGTATGACAAGAGCCACATACTGTTCTGGGGCTCAGACCACCTGGCCTGCTGAAATGAAAAAGTTGCCTCTTTCATCTAAGTATCACAAACAGTAATAAAAAGCCCTAAAGAATGAAGCTGCCAATGTAACTGCATGAGGCAAAGACATGTAGAAGAGATTAGAGCCTATTTTCCCCTCTTCCTCCCACCCCCAACAGTTTGACTTTCGATCTCAGCTGTGTTTACTGCTAGGGCAGAAAGCATTCTTTGACTTGCAAGCTGATCAAATTTGAGCCAGAAGTTAGAGAGAAATTAATGTAGCATCCTGCTAAGCCAATCTTTTTTTCTAGCCATGCAGCATTTTATAAACAGCCTAATACACCTAGCAACTTGAAGAAGTGGGAACAGATTAATAATATATTATGGCTTTCATTTGCTCCGAGCTAAATCTAGATAAATGCTATTAAAGCTGCTACTCCAAACATAGAATAGTATCAAGACACAGCATATTCCAGAACTGTCTCCCAGGATTTGGATATCACCAATGGAAAAAACATTGAAATGAAAAACTAGCTAGTTGGAGGTAGATATGCTTTCTGCTCTGCCGGTGCATCTCACTAGAGTCAGCTTCACGTGAATGTCTTTCTCTGCCCCTGCTTCCTTTATTAGGATGTATTAGCCTTAAGCTGCATTTGACTGGCAAATGCTGCCATGTGATTTGCCCTTTGACAGGGACAAAGTAAGTAGTTATTGGTAGTAATTCCAGGCACTAGTGACAAGAATCAACAGAATTTGTGGGACTGTAAATTTTCTTAAACTAAGGGTGCCACTCAGGCTGGATAGTGCATCTTTTCACAGCAACACAATGGGCCACCTTTAGATGATCCCTCTGGATAATTTCCATACATTATTCTAGGACTTTGCCCGAGCCACTGCTGAAGCAGCAGCTTATTTCACCACTACATCAAGAAGTCTCAAAAGGGATTCACCAACAGTTACTTAGGCTGAGATAAGCCTGAATCTCTCCAATTATGTACTGAGAAACCTGCTTTACCCATCAGGGTGTTACAACAATGGTTGTATGCAGCCATAAACAAGCACATCTGCAAGTTGTTGATCTCTTATGCTCCTGTTACATACCTGGGTGAAAAATGATCTCAGGATGCTGGCATGCACCAGTCATTATTTATCGTGAGCATCACTACCTTCTCCTTAGAAACTTATTTCTAATTCTCCTACTTTCACACTGAGACACCAAATGATGTATCCTCAAACTGATACAAAGCCCATTAATATACACATATATGGAAAAGAATTTGCAAAACAAATGCCAAAGAAAATAGCTTCTAAAATTGGCCAAGACATTCTGCAGTGACATTCAGGAGGAAAAAGCCTGTGTTTCACTGGAATAATAATCAAACACTCTATTGGATGCCAAGCAAATACTCAGCCAAAAGAAAATAAACTTTACTGTGTTAGCCCTTCTGTCAATCCATCTGTCTCCTCCTTTGACTCAGCTTCCCAGTCTTGTTTCTGATATGCCCTGGAGTAACAGTGATTTCCTGTACTTGAAAAAAAAAGAAGACATTTCAATGTACTCAGTATCTGCATTTCTAGGGTAATTCTTGTGTGTTTTGGAACCCAGAGAATGCTTGTAGGTAGAACTTCAGTTGACAAATATCAGTCAGTAATTGTGAAAGACTTTCTATTGTGGTTGCCACTGAAGCTGAAATGTGTATGCAGAGACATGAATTTGCAAATCCAGATGGGCTAAATACACTCTTGCCTGCCACTTTCACACATATTGCTCCAGTCCTATAATTAGGTTTAAACTCAAGTTTTTCCACATTGAAAATGAAGTAATATTACTTTAGAATCATTCCTGCAGTCTTATTTTCCTCAGTATGCATGGTTACTTCTGATCATTTTAGGTTCTATGTCTAGATTTGCTTTAACCTCTGAACAATCCTAAATCACAGCAAAATAAACAGAAAAACACCCCAAAAGCTTGCACATGTATAAGATAAATCTGTGTCTGATTTTTTTAATGCTTTGAAGGGAAACTGAAGCTGTTTGTTTACTCAAAGTGAAGTCATTTTGAAATATTATCTACTATCACATCTGTTGAAAAAAATCAACCCTACATTCCATGGAGTTCTGTATATTTTGACATTTATTTTCATTCTGTTTTAGAACAAAGTGAACATTTGGATGTTCTTCACAGACTAAAAATTCCATATTGTTATGTGGGGAATGCTTAAAATATTAAAGGTCAAAATTAATCATGACATGTCTTATTCAATATGCAATGACTAATATTAATGCATTTAAAATCTGAAACTGAACAAAATAATTAAGGAGTATCAGAACAAAATAAGTAAGCCTAAATGATATGTTTTCATAAATTCCTATCAAAAGCATTGCCAAAATTCATACACCCAGTGAAATACTTCTAACACTATTCTCTAGGAAAATTTATGATGGAAAAGAAACAGATTCAGTTATGGTTTGTGTATTGCTCAGTTCATGGGATAAAAAACCCATGGATCTATTTGCCAGTGAGGTAAGAGCCAAAATAACAGAAAATGCCCTGGAGCAGGCTGATGACTTGGCACATAAGGGCTCAGTACATGACTGTTTCTCAGCTGTGTAGTCCTCACTCATGCAAACCGCTTCACACCTATTTGCATGATGGGGAATGAAGGTCAAAGACAGACAATCTATGTAAGGGGTAAACACACACATAACCCCACTCTGTGTGCAAAACTGCCAAAACCAGGGGGGAGATAAAGCCATGCTCATAACAGAAAGAAAACAAGTCAGGGAAAGAATGGTTACGTGCGGCTTTACCTGGCGGGATCTTTCCTCCTAATGAAGTCTGCCTGTGCAATTTCACACAGAGCTCACTCTAACTGCACTTCTCACCACTGGTAGGTTAGTGAAAATTACTGCCGGGTCTATGTTCTTCTGCCTTGCAGCAATTAGGCTTACTCAATTTAAAGACCATTTTTCTTTCTAGTTCTCCGGATGAAGGGAAAGAAATGCTGCCAACCTATCCACAGAGCTTCAAAACTGCATTTGAGAATAGTGAAGCAGAGAAAGTCCCAATTTAATCTACTGCAATACTCATTTTGAACCAATCTTACCCTTTCCAATTTTCTTCTTTTATAACAGGCACCCAACTACGAAAGCCCAAAACAGAGAATAATGAAATCTCCTCTCAGCACTGCTCCCCACGATGCGATTAAAACTTGGGTGTGTCACAGCTCTACTCCACTCTTATGAGTGTTGTCATCCAAGGGGGCAGGATACAGAGAGATGCAATTAGCAACATAGGGGAAAGCACAGCATTATTGATCCTTCCTTTGAAGAAGTTAGTTTCTCTTAACTCTTGCCAGCTAAATAATCCCAATTTTAGTATTTTCTTAACATCCCTAATCTATTAAGTACAATAAAGAATCCAGGGGACATTCTAACATACCACCTGAGTAAATCACTGTATGCAATTGAAACATAGATTGGTGCTTGTGTGTCTTACTCCAAGATTAATTGACATTACACTATTTTCATTTTTACCAGGTTTGCTTATCATCAAGGGATGCAGTTAGACCTGTTCTAATAGGGAAAGATGTTATTTAGGCTAAGCTAAAGTACTCTTCCTGGTAGAGTGTTATTAAACTGAAGGCAACTAGAAAAAAGAATTAAAGACTTCACTATTATGTTCTCCTATGCTATTTAAAAAGGTGGCTAATTATTCACAAACTGAGTGATTTGTAATGCAGGTAGTATCTAGATAGGAGTGTTGCTCAGTTTTCCATATGCTATATTGGCAAAAAGGAGCAACAAGAACCATGCAGTTTCTGCATTTGCCATTTCCTTGATGAAACAGAATTTAAATTTGGCACCAACACTATCCCTGCTCTAAAAAAATGACCCTGTTAATACATTAGTAATTTCTAAATCTGTGTGTTGATACAGACCCAGTGGAGGGGCAGGAAGCATCATGGTGATATTAAAGAAATTATGAAAAAAGATCAGTATGTATTATTTAATAAAAAAATTACAAGGCTGGTAATTAAGTCTATAGCTCTTGAATCACAGTCCATGATAGTACTGGAAGTGTCAATAGTTTAGATATCAGTTCTGAAAAGTACATAATCACATTTCAGTGCCATTGAGGCAATGCTTCAAGGACAGATTTTTCTTGAATAATGACATTTCATTCAACATATGAAGGAACTTATTTTCTTGCTTCCTGTATTTTTTTCTACATCTGCAAATAAAAAGTCAAAAGGAGTTATGCCATGCCCCTGGATATTCAAATATCCAACCAGATGCAAACAAGAATGAACTACAAGTCTAAGTGGCAATGTTATATTCTGAGAACACCTGAATTACAACAATGATGAGACATGATTTCAGTTTCCTATTTATGAAAAAGTGAAAGAAATACAACTACTGTTAAAGTTTATTTCCAAATGCTTATATAAAGAGTTTTGGTTTTTATACTATCAGCAGACTACCTTCATAGTGAATTTGGTTACACCTATGAGATGGCCAGAGTGGTTAGGCCATGTCCTCTCTGTTCTAACCCTCAGGGAGTCTCAACAGCCCTTTAGACAGAGCATCAAAATCCAGGCTGTGCTATTCATTACTTTGAGTGGATTATCACTGCTGCCAAAGATTCACAGTAAACTAGTGTGCTTTGTTCCTGAGCCAGGAAATTTTAATTGCTTCTGCTTAAGCAAAAATTTAATAGATACATCCAGTTCCCTTCCAGACCATTATTTGATTAATAAGGGGATGAAGAAAGCCAGGTGTCCTATATTAGTAAGCTGTTTAACTACCAACTGGTTATTAAACGCACAAGAAAATGTCAAGAAGGGACTCTATTGCCATGAGGATTACAAGCAGCAGGCTGCATGCCATTACTTCTGGAAACTGCCGACCACTACTACAGCTGTGAGACTTTGACTGAAGTGCTCCAGAAAAGGGGTTTGTAGTTTAAGGTTAGCTCTATTTCATCATAAGTAATATCATTTCCAATTATATCTTGATTTTTGCTGATGTACAGATGCATAGTGGTTAGAGCTGCTCCACTGGGACCACAGTTACCACGGCCATGGCTGCTAAGAATACAGACTGAGAACAGGGTAAGAAAAACTGAGCCATCCTAACAGGCAGACACCAAATCATGAGGGGCAGGACACAAAGCAGAAAGCAGCATAGTTCCAGTTTTGCTGCTGTCAGGAGTAGCATTCAAAAGTCTTTGGTAGCTGCTGTGAGGCTTCATGTGCAAAGAGAAAATACTGTCAGCATGGAGGTGTGGTTACACAGGAAAGTAGAAGACAACACAGGAAGATACAGACAGCTGTGGGATTTTATACAAACTAGCTGTGATTCATTATACAGACCAGAGTGAACATCATCAATAAATGATGTTTTTTAACTTTACCTGAATTACTTTGAGTGAAAGAAGGGAAAAATACCAAGCGATCTTCTATGATCATATAAACAAAACTAAAGCCCACAGACAACAGCACATTCATTTGTCCTGCACAACGGTGCAACAGCCATTAGTATATCCTATGCCTTCACCACACACACTCTCAAACCTTGTGCAAATAAACCTGGCAGCATCTACTGTTTTCCAGGAGCAAGATATAAATTGCACACAATCATATGCATTGTGTGGGCTTCCTGGGGAGCATTCAGCAAACAAAACTCATGAACAGATGCAGCTGGAATTCACTGCAGGATGATTTTATTTGCCTAATCAGGAGGAAATAAGAATCTGTTTAGAAATTCCAAACTCTATCACTGTTAGCAGTTAAGCCTTGGAACCTGTGCAGTCACAGCATACCAGGTTTGTGGGGTTGTTTTCAAGAAGAATGACAGTCAATGAAGTTGGATTCATCAATTCAAGGTGTTAAAGTTCAAGGGTTTTGCTTTCAAGGTTCAGCTGTTATGCCTTTGCATTATGCCCCGTCTATCCTAAATTGCATAAGAAAGTTCCACCTAACAGAATGATCAGAACAAATATTGTGGCTAAAGATGCCACTGAATCGCATCAGTGATAGAAGCAAACGTCTAAGACTAGCTGTAGTTGACTAGCTACAACCTTTCCATTTCCAAAGATAGATGCAATTTAATTGGTTATTTAATACATCTTCTAAGCCTCAAATTTTTGCTACAAATCCAAGTTCCCAGGCATTTGAACCAAGTATTTTCATTGCTCCCTTAGACCAGTTCAAAAGAAGTGGTCATTTTACAAACTTCATTATAGAACTTGAGGCTCTAAGCATGCTGATCTGAAGAAACTCAAACTAAAATGCATTAAGACTGGAATGTCTGCATACTTTTAAACCCTGCTGAAATTTGGAGGGTGGATAACAGTTATTTCAATCCTCACCTCTGATTTTCCTTCTATTTATTAGCAGCTGGTTCAGAGAATCAAACCATCTGCTCTTTGAAAAATGAGTATTGCCAAAAATAAATAGTTTAGCCTTGGCAGTAAATTCATCCAGACTGCAACTTGTCTTACCATTGCTGCTTCTAATAATAAGATTACAGCTAGAATATTATATCTGCCAAGAACCTTCATAATTGCTTTTAAAAGTGAAGTATAGTTCAGAACAAAACTGTTAGCCAGTTGTTGAGGCATCTCAGTGCTCAGTTTTCAAATGTCTGAAAGTGATTTCCTTGTAACACAAGCTGACTAAAGCAATGGGCATAAATGTTCATTAGTTAATTAACATTATTTGAGGATAAATACTAACAGAACGCATTATAAACAATAGCCTGTTTTCTGCTTGTAGTTTATGGAAACAAAACTCTACACTTTATAGAATGTAAATTCTGAAGTTACTACTTGGCTGTGCAAGCCACGTGCCAAGATTTAACCCCAGCCAGCAACTCAGCCACACACAGCCAAACACTCTCCCCCAGTGGGATGAGGGAGAGAATCAGGAGGGTGAAAGTGAGAAAATTTGTGGGTTGAGATAAATACAGTTTTGCTTATTAAACAAGGAATTTGCTCACCACCTCCCATCAGCAGGCAGGTGATCAGCCATCTCCAGGAAAGCAGGGCTCCATCATGAATAATGGTTTCTTGGGAAGACAAACATCATCTCTGCAAACGTCCCCTCCTTCCTCCTTCTTCCCCCACCTTTATATGCTAAGCATGATGCCATGAGGCATCCATGTGTCACCCTCAAACTCCTTGTGCCCCCCAGCCCACTTGCTGGTGGGATGAGGATCACAAAAGGCCTTGTCTCTGTGCAAGCACAGCTCAGCAATAACAAAAACATCCCTGCATTATCACAGTTTCCAGCACAAATTCAAAACACAGCCCCATTCCATCTACTATTAGCATTATCCCAGCTAAAACCAGCACACAAAGCAACTGTAAGAACAAACATTTGACTTCAATGGACATGGATAAAACACTACATACATAAATAAAGAACCCTAGCTGGAAAACTGGGGATAATCTATTGTTCATTTCCTGGTTGATATTTCCAGATAATACAACTCTTGCCATACTACAGCAGGCACTTCAGTGCTCTCCATTCACACTTAAAGCAAGCCACTTCCCATTGGCTTCTAAGTCTGGAAAAAAGGAATAATTATGCCTTTGAAATCAGATTCAGAGAGAAGTCTAGTCAGTATTGCTGCTGTAACACTTAGCTCAAAATGCATCTTATCACAGAACCTGCAGGTGTTTGTACATACAGTGCTATGAGCAGATCTCACTCCTCTATATTCTAACCTCCCAAACTTCTGGTTTATGGTATCACTGGTCACCTAGCATGGGTGTTGACCTGGTAAGTGAATAGAGCCACTGAAGCCTGTGTATTGTAACACTGCTGCTGCTCTTGCGCTTCACTCACAAAACCTTTTAGGGATTTCAAAAGGCATTAGGAACACTGTAATCTTCACAAATTCCTTCGGAGGTAACACCGCCGGTGAGGTAAAAGGCTAGGATTTTCAGATGTGGGCGCCTGGCATTATCTTCCGAAATGTCCCAGGATATAATGAAGATGTCAGTGGGATCTTTGTCACTTCTGAAAAATTAGGCCAATTATTTCAGTGCCAGCTCACCACACGGCTTCAGAAATCTGCTCTGGAAAATGTCAGCCCAGTGCTGGTCTCAGTGAGTCAGTGATAAACAAGTTTAAAGGCTCGGGAGCGGCACAGACATTTCAAGGGACTGCAGACAGGAGCACAGAAAGACTTTTGCTCATGTCCTGCAGAGGAATAAATCTGCTTTGTTTCTTGCTTTTCAAAACACAAGGTCCAAACAAGCTCCCCCTTTTGCCCCAAACCAGGCAGCTTCAGCAAAGTAACCTATTTCCCTGCTTCCTGCTCTAGTGTCTGGAAGCTTCTCATGTCAGTAACATCTTTCTTACCCAAGAAAACCAGTGTGTCATGAAAGTAGCCCTTTCTTTGGGTTGTTTTCACAAAATAGCGCATCTTGGGCATAATGGTTAGAGCTCAATCGTATCCTTACCAGTTTTGGTGGACTCTCAGCAAGAAAACCTGGACTGAAAGCATGTTGCCTGTATACATCAGATATAGGACTTTTCAGAAATTGTAACATTATAGAGTTATAGAATATTTTTTCTGCTACGCTTCTTGTCTCCAAGGAGTACGAACTGGCAACGCTGTTAGTTTTGAGGCAAAGCAACAGAGGATAGGAGCAAGCATTTCATGCAGTGGTCACCATTTTGGCTTAGGGGATGAATAAATATACCACATTTCAGGCAGCAAACAAAGATGAATTATTTAAAAATAAGGCAAAGTGAAAATCAATCTGCTGAACTAAAAAATATGTTAATATTTTAATTGACATATTGCATGTCAGCAGGAGTTAAATGAAATAATCTATCTTTCTAAACACATGATCATTTGTGTTGCTAGAAAACTGTTCCTGTTTTTTAAAGAGGAGAGCATCCCTCTATCCTTCTCTATATATGGAATATGCCATCCCTCTAATGATATAACTATATTTAACTACACCAGAAAGAATGGAATTTATATTCATGAGATACAGATGGCTTCATAATTCACTAGCAATGGAGTCCTGAGTGAGTAATTAGGCCTCCCCTATGGAGCAGAAAGCAATTCCAAATCTCAGTACAGTTAATAAATAAATTACATTAAGGAGACAGAGGTCCTCTTGCTGGCTCTGCTTTGACCTGCTCTGTGACATTGGGCACCTCCTCTCTCCACCTTTTTTCCAACCTCTTCATTATACCTATTTAGACAGGCAGGTTTTGTTTAAGGGAAAGCTGAAGTTCAGCAGTGAACAAGTCTTTATCCTGCACAGAATTAATTGCAAAGAGTCCTGGCTACACACTGCACTTTCTCATTTAAAGGATTTTTTCCAAAGTATGAGGCGTTCTGTATACACAATAGGGATTATGTTTACTAACATACTATGTGTTAAGTCAACTAATGAACACTCAGAAAAACCCAAATAACCTTATATTTTGTCAAGTTTTTCCAAAGGGGTTATGAAACCTGCTAGGCTTCTAACATCCGAGTGAAAAAGAATAGTGAGAGAGTTCATGTAAGAGTTATTCTTGAGAATCTTCCATGAGGGCCAGCAATTTTCCACAAAAAAGGTAGCAATAAAGGTTACTGCTACTACAGGTTGTGGCTGAAAAGTAGTAGCTTGGGCTAAACAGGGAAACAGGAGGTAAGTGACTATGGTCAGGGATCTGCTTTGTTTCCAGTTTGTTCTACTCTGGTTTATAGGACGTTGTTATAGGCATTTGTGGATGCAGCTGCATATCTTTAAAATTCAGACAGTTAGTAGGCTTTCTCACCTTGAAGCAGAAATGTGAGAATTAGTGTATCTAAAGTAAATATACTTCAGCTTGCTTGCTTTTAAACCAGCCTTTTCATTCTCCCTTTTCCAGAGGGTTATATTTTTCAGCCAGGAGCAACTTGTGCCTGCTTTTCTTCTCTTTAACTTGCAGAAGAGATCTATAAAACTCAGGAAAAGAAAGAAATACAAGGGCAGATCCTGGACTATACAAATCCACAAGATATAACCTGCAAACACAGTATCACCTGTGCTTTATGTTAGATACATACTAAATATTAACCTCAATTCATCTGAAGAATCAAATCTCAGTGCTTTGAATTAGTGCCATTGTCTCAGTCAAAGTTAGATGTGATTTGGAGACAGTCACTATCTCCTTACCTTTCAGGTACAACCTGAAGAATTTTACCTAGCTCTGACTCTTAAATACTTCAACTGCATACATGATCTCTAACATCCAGCACAGTGGCAAACCGAATAGATAACAATTTCAGGTTTCAGTAAGCAACAGGAAAAGTTAACCTTGTTGAGAGGAAGGTCACATTTGCATGGACACATCTCAGCTGATGAAATTAGGGGGAGTGTTACAGGAAGAATTAGTAATACAGAGGTATCTAAATTTAAATATGATACTATCTGGAGCATTATTTCCTCTTCAGAGCCACAGTGAACCAGAAAGAGCTTAGGAAAATGTAATCGTCATTCTAATAGAGCATGTTCTTCCAACTCTACAAATTACAGCTTTCACCAACCAGGCAACCATGTAAGGAAGGCAAATTAATTATTTATTTTTGGCCTTAAGATAATTTCCTCAGTGTAAAGACTAGACCTGCAATCAATCAGCAGCTAGCTGTATTATCAGAGACTCTTTCCCACTGATAGGAAGCTGATTAGACGATTGAATCACTTTGCAGAGTGGCTCTCAGTGCAATGGCTGGTGCGATACCTGCTTCTGGCCAGTTTTATTAAGATAAAGGCTGTATACTGAATGACCTGGCTGCTACCTTGGTTCCTGTCACAACTTCTCCCAGTCAGTTCAGTCCCTGACATTTAC
The DNA here is from genome assembly GCA_009867235.2 of Psittacus erithacus. Classification (NCBI taxonomy): domain Eukaryota; kingdom Metazoa; phylum Chordata; class Aves; order Psittaciformes; family Psittacidae; genus Psittacus; species Psittacus erithacus. Next base: position 32,529 of record WYDI02002946.1, on the reverse strand, counting down.
TTTGGATAACCAACAGAGCTATGAAGGTGGAGGAGATGTTACAGGACCTGGATCCCTCTCTGGTTTTGGTTGAAATATTTGATATTCTGTAAGGATAATTTTAAAATTTCATTACCCTTTCTAGAAAGAGCCCAAAGATGATGATTAACTCTCAAGCATGTGATTGATACCATTTGATTTCAGTGTAACTTCAGCGCATATTTAAAAATTAGCCATATTTGTGCATTACTTGGCCCTGTAGCTCTATTAGAAGCAAACTGGATTTGTATATGTGAGCTATCAGCTTATTTGATCTGTGCATTCACTCAAATACTGTTTGCAGGCAAGTGCAATTACACTTGTAAAGTGCAGAGAAAAATGGATCAAGCAGGTTTGGAACCTCTCTCAAAAGAAAAATCACTTTTAGTGTATTTTAAACTAACCTCTTCAGAAAAGCTAAAATAAATTCTACTCACACATATTACGCTTGCCAGTATCCTCTCCAGAATTATCCACTGGATGGATGATGGTGTATTGGTTTACGTATGATTTTGGCATCTGTAACATCTGAACTCTTCACTGATTTGGGTGATCCTGAGCAAAGTACCTGAACTGTTCTTGTTCCTTGTCTGTAACCAAAAGATCAAAGAAATAAAGCAGAAAGATAATTTCTACCCTCAGTTGATGCAACAAAGTATTGTGGAATATTTGAAGTGTTTTGAGGCCCTTGTATGAAAGAATAAGGATGTAGTAGTACTAATAGTACAAATGCAACTAGGCTCCAGCAGCGCTAGCTGAGCTCAGCCAGGGCTGAGTCATGATACTTTCTACATATGTAACATTATCCTAAATAAAAAACATTAATCTACAAAACAGAGCTGCTTTCGAGATCATAGGTTCCCCATGGACTCCTTTTATTTTTCCCTAGATGGGCTTTTGACATGGGATCTATAAAAATCCAAACATGCCACTGAAGCTGATATTACAATTTACCTCTTTAGGGCTGAGAAATAAACAGATGTTCTTCCTGTCACAGGGGATATTAAAGACCCCGTGATGATTTCCTGAAGCAGTTAACTTTATCCCCAATGTCCTTACACTGTGTTCCTAGTCCTTGTCTGGACTGCTCTATATACCACCAGAACATTAAGCTGAACATGTTTAATACCTTACCTAAGGCTGCTCATACTTACTGTATATACTTAGTGTTTATCTGTCACTTTGCCTATTTCAAACCATTTATTGTAACTCATAAAAGTGAACTTTTACCAAATCTACTGAGACCAAGGTTGTCATGAAAGAAAACATGAGGGAATTCTGCTACTCTTGCAAAACTGCCACATATGAGGATATTTGTACTTGCACATAGAAGAACTGCGCACTAAAAATGATTCAAACACCAGGACTGCATACAGATTCCAGTTATCGCAAAACAAATACAAATCACTGCAGGGCTATGAAAAAGGAAACTATATCATAAGTGTGTAGGGAAACCAATAGTGTTTTCCAGACCTAGGAAAAACTAGCCTCTCATTTCAGCAGTGATACTTGTATCAAGAGATACTTGTACCTCTTGATATGAGTATTTTTTTTTTACCAAAATGAAGGAATTCTGACTTCTATGCCTAGAATAGCGCTGTGTTTCCACAGAAATAAAACTATGCCAGTATGCTGCATGAGTATGCTGAATATGCTCTGCTCCAATCACTTAAGTGGACTGGAGTACTGGATTATCAATATGATTATTGAAGGGGATAGGATCTGATGCTAGTCTGGCATCTGCTGGGTAAGGCAGTGGTGTAGAACTGTGCTCTTGGGCACAAAGGGATTAAAAACATAGAGACTGAAGCTGTAAAACCTAACAATTGGTGCTGGTCAAAACATGAATGTTTCATTTGACTTTTAGAGACATTTTAAAGCAATACTGATCTGCACTACTAAATAATGCAACCAAGTCTACTGAAGATTTACAGTCTGGATTAATTCCATCTCACAACTTCAGATAACCTATGTGATATTCTGCTTTTTATTAAGGGGACCAGGATGATCATCATAAACTATGCATTTAAGTGTGATCACATGTGTGCTTACATGACTTTCTGGGTCATACTTTTCCCAGATATTTTTGCCCTTCTGGTTTCTTATCACTGAACCAGGAATGCATTTTGCAATGCCGAAGCAGCTGCTTGCTCATACCAATTTTATGCTTGCTTCTTGATAAATCTAGATACAGCTTTTTGATTATAACAAAAATCAAATTTAATAAAATTAAATCAGTTTATACAAACTGATTCTACTCCACAGTCCAATTTTTAATTTCATGTCTCCTCAAGGCTGTTTTTTAGACAATGAATACTTTAGTACTTTTTTACTCTGTGTTCTAAACCATTGAACTGAGACCCTGTGATAAATTACTATTCTGTGACATAAAAAATTGACTTCAATTTTTTTGTAAGTAAACACTTCTGATTTAATACATGCCATACATTACACAGATATTGCTGTACTAAGAAGCTTAAGTAGTTCCAAACAGCTTTGGCTACTTCAGACAAATGAGGTATTGTGATGGAAAACAAACCCACAACAGCTTTAGGGTAATTAGGGTGCATGTGAGGCAGTGGCATTGTTACCTAGGGGACGCTTGAGTTCTTTGGACCATAACTGCCAGTAGGGTGGGTAACTTTGCAGCCTTTCATCCTTCTTTGGGTTTGAACTAGAAATTGGGTTTGCAGATTCAATAAGAGGTGGAAAAAAATACACTGGCAACTAGGAAAGTATCCTGTATGATCACCCAGTACACATATAATTTCGTTGGGCAAAAGAACCTGTATTTGGACTGATCTTTGATATCTTGGATGCTATGCTCCCTGAGTGATGGTTTTTCTTACACTTTTTGTCTTCATTCACAGTATAGGAATGTTCTGTAGCACTAATGAAAACCATTTATTTGGGTCGCCATTAGCATTTCAAAATGCCCTGAAACAATTACTGGTCTATTGGTCTGCGGAAATGGGTCTGAAAATTGAACTCATGAATATTGCTTAGAATACTGAGTCACATCGTATTTCTTTGTATGGGCCTGGTCATCAGTATTTTAGATGCTTAACTAGGTGAGAAATAGCTCAACTCAAAACATCTGTCACTTAAACTCACAGATGAACTACATGCCTATAGAACCCATTTAAACAAATAGCTGGAACCATGTTAGTGATACAAAAGAGACCAAGCTGGAGTATATATATTCAGTATAAAATCACAAAGAATAAGCCAAAAGTGCAACTTATTTTTTTTTCACGGATAGCTTTTCACTACTCAAATAATAATCCCATCTGAGTGAATCTACTTCAAGTGAATCTTCACAGACATGTCTTGTTTCTTTTTCATCAAATCAAGTATCTCCAAGTGATCTTCACTGTGCAGTGTGGGGAACAGAATCATCCTGGCCAAGGAGTAGGAGAGGGGTCCAAAGGCCAGGAGGACCGGTTTTTCTATTTAGCTGTCATGTGAGGACTGTTGAGCTGGTTTTTGGAGATAGGCCATTCTGTATCTTTTCTGACTGAGATTTGGGAAGTCCTCCTCATAGCAAGACACGTAGTTTGTGACTGAGCAGACCCCAAACAGAAGGGTCAGTAGAATTACCTACTAACTTCAGAAGAATTAACTATTCCTTTAATTAAAACTTGAGTTAGATATACTGTTTCCTGGTTTTATTTGTTAATAAAGCCAGTGGTAATAAAAGCTTATATTTGAGCTTTCACAGTATGCGGTACCTACAGGAACTGGCTGTAAATACCACCTGTCTAAGCATTAGTGATCTGGTCACATATACTGAATTTATTATAGCAATAAAAAATATGAAATGTCTAGATTATATTCCTTTATAGTAGTGGCCAGAACAACGTATCCCTTATGAAAAGCTCACTAATTAAAAAGCAATCTGTTTTCACAAGTGTATAGGTATTTTCATCTCGGGGTAATTTTCTTTACTGTTTTCGAGCTTCTCTTGATCAAAGTCTACATTTCTCAGCGACAGCTCTTTGAATTAAAAGGGATAAACTTGCCTAGCTAATGTGAGGCAGATTCAGAAGACAGTTACATATCTATATGCTGCAGTTATAGCTTTATTTTGTAGTCAGCTACATCCTGTATGTCTGTACAATGCAACTGGCCTTACCTCAAGAGCCATCAAATACACAAAATAAAGACATTAATTTCTGCATTTCTTTTAATTTGTTTTTCATATATTCATTTCCTAATAAATTTAAAAATTGTTCTCTGGAACTTTTCTGTTCTGGTTTACAAACCCGGGCTCAATAATTGTTATGGAGTTTCAAAATAACACTGCTTACAGATTTCCCTGAGAAAGGGTACAATCTTCTATTCAATGTCTTGGTTGTGTTCTTAAGCATTTGATAAGTCAGAGAGTTAATACAGAATTAAAACTTCATGAATTTTACAGCACTCAAACTCTCAGGTATTCTTTATTTTTCAGGAAGAAAAGCTAAATGATATGCAGGAAAAGTACCTCCAAACTTAAACCACACTGGTCAGAAAAGACAGGTGTCTGGGCTGGTTGCTTGTCATAACCATAAAAATGCTACACAGAATGAAGTCTCACAAGAGCAAAAGTGCTATTTGGTCACACTGGGCTTTTTATGTCAAAATTATCTATGAATATATATTTGTTATTGAAGAAAGTGTATATTAATTTTTACATAAGCTTCCAGTATCCATATAACAAACGGATTATCAGTTCAGTAACCTGCTGAACAATTGCTGCCGCGTTATCTCCTTCCTCTGCCCAATGAAGTACAAAGATGAGGGCTCAGCCTTGCAACTTCAGGAAAAATAATCTCTGTAGCAGGTCAAAAGCTAGCCACTAACATTTACCATTCTTATGAATAAAACCTAATTGCTTAAGTTTGTGCTAATTCTGTCACTTCCCTTTTTGAGGAGTTCTTTTTTTGTATGTGTAAATTGTAGCAGGCACAGTAGGACTCCTGGTTTGAGTCACAGGGTTACACAAATGCCTTATTAACTGCAGTCAAAATTGACACACTCAGCATGATTAACTTGTAGCTCTGTTACAAAATGCTTAAGTAAAAAGCAGACTAATAGTTTAAATAGAAAAGGGCTTTTAAAAGGAAAAATATGAAACCTTAAATACATGGAGGAAAGGTTTCTGCTTTAACTATATTGCAATGCCTCTGTTTCAAACACAAGTGTACTGTAAAATAGATTCATAATAGCTCCAGGAAAGATGTCGGTAAGTCTTCTAAATTCAGAGTAAGAGCTGTTTGGCCAGGACAAATTCTAGGTTAGATATAACACTTGGTTTTTATCTTTTCTTGTCCAGTACAGGGATAACTTCTATGAGCAATAATCTGTGCCATTATTAACAGGACAAACTCATGAGTCTGCAAAAAAGTCACAAGGTTCTGTCCTGTATTTTTAAATGATGAATGTACCTAATAATTTAATCCCACGTTATTCTTTATGCTCTCCTATGAGCTATTCAACCCTATCAGTTCATCTGCAAACACTGTAGTGATCCTGCTTTGATTAATCACTGCCTTTTTCCTGTCCTTTCTAATCTATAAATTAACAAACAGATCCAACATGAGATCAAAGGCTAGTGAAATATCTCTCCAACTCTGATGCCTGTTAAATGAGTGATGAAACACCAGTTTTCAGTTCAAAGGAGGCCTTCCATAGCATGCAAGGTATTTTAAAGAGTGTTAAGAATTTTTGTTTGTCGTCCACAGCACATAATAATAATGAGAAGCAGAATTAGACTCTTTGGTGTATCTATAAATGTAACAGGTGGAAGCTGATGGTTTGCTTTTACCAGCTTTTTTTTTGAGCATCCTGATGTGTTGCTAATACCTCTTTCAAGCTCCAAAACCTTTGCTGATTTAGCTATTGAAATTTTGTATGCTCTTCAAAATTGACTCCAAAGTCCTTGGTCCAATGGTTCTCTCGTTTCTGATGACTTTATGGTCTTTTATATTTTTTTTGCTTGGGCTAAATTGTTATGTGACTACGAATCCTGCAAGACATACAGTAACTTTTAAAATTAATATAGAGAGAAATACATCTGAAGTATTTGTGAATCTGCACCATGTAACAAGGTATTTTTTATCCAGTATTTAAATGTACTTGCCCTTTGGCATATGACAATGACTGTTACTCCTTGGTGTTCTCAAAGTTGAAGACAACTTGTTCCTATGTAGTCCTCACATTTCATACTACCAAAAAGAAGACATGAAGTATGTCCCTACTTTTTATGTGGGGAAAAAAAGTCTTAAGCAGGTATCTGTTTAAGTTCAACAATAACATAACCAGTTTTGGTATCTAGAAATTCTGTCAGAACACTTATAAAAAACTAAATGGTTGTTATTTGTCACTTTGCAAGGCGCTGCAAAGATTTGCTATCCAAATGGCAGTGAAATTAATTGGAAGTCATTCAGGTAAAGTTTTAATTAAACCCAGTATGTAACAGCATGAGGGGTAAAGGAAGACATGCAGAATATGGTCAAGTATGTTGACTTCAGTTCTTGATGTGCCTCACATCAGAAAGTTTAATTGTTCATACAAAGGATATCAACATTTTTACCAATCTAAACAAAAAACAAATTCATTAGTGCCATGAGAGAATAATTATCAGATTGTCCACAGGTAGTTATGCAGCTAATGACCTGAAGATGGGAGTGTAATTACAGCCTTCACTCACAGGCTTCACTCACTCTAATATCCTTTCCTCTCTCTCCATTTATGTTCTATTCATTAAAACTGTACAGATCATTAACTAATTAATAACTGCAGAATGCAAATGCAGGGAAATAGAGTGAATTTAATGTCTCCTTGGCTGTAAAGTATATGCCAATGCTGAGCTGATAATTTTTGACAACTGCTATTAGAGCGTCTCTTTCAAGGAAAGAAGCTTCTCCAAAAAATTGAAGCTAACAGGAATTAATATTTCACTGTTAAATAGCAAACCCAGGCGCCAAAGAAAGAGAATGAAGTGTTATTCTAAAAGATACATTTCAGAATGTTGTTCTCTCTACTTTCTTGAACTAAAGGGCTGCTTCTAAAGGTGCTGATCTTGCCCTTTCTTTTTTTCCCTATGGTAACATAGGAAAAAACACCTGTGTTTTCTCCAAAATGAATCCCATTAACAGAAATCTGACACGTGTGAACAGAGGTCAGGAAAACTTGTGGGAAAAACTGCAATGATTTGTGCATAATAATTAGTTCCATAATGTAATGTATGTCAGAGAGTTTCTTCCTCAAGTCTGAGATGCGCTTGGACCAGCTGAGAACTCTGTTGAAGACAAGCATCTTGCTGCCTGACCCTGCAAACTCTACATTCACTCAGCTTCCACATAGCACACTGGAAATCTTTCCAGTCAAGAACTAATAGTCAGAGACCTCATAAAGAAAAAGCTATTTTGGAGCTATGTGATTTCCTCTTGTTTTTTAAAAGCCCGTTTGAAGTAAGGAGATAGACTTACGATAACTCCTAGTGAGAAGGCTGGCCTTACAAACTGTGTTCAAGAGACTCAAGGTCAGTCTTTAGCTATGTCATGCTTTCTCTGAGCATTCTTGTCTATGATCTTGAGGGCCAGAATTTCAAACCAGCTCCACTCTCAGTGTACTGATTACAAGAAATACATCACTGTTTAATGGGAGATCCTTGTATGCTTTTTTGGTGACCTTTGATTTTTCTATGCCTCAAATTCCAATTTTTAAAAGGAAAATACAGCTTTTTCTCTCTCACTGTTGCAACAAAGTTTTGCTTGGTGGCAGAAGAATAGTAAGAGGAGGAGTGCTCATGGAGGTACTGCTGTAATAATAAAATACTCCCTTCAGCTTTTGCTTTATACAGTGTGTATAATGAAGTCATTGATGGAACAACGGTTCACCCAGGTCAGCCCATTGGTCTTTTTCTAGGCAGTTCAGTTAGCTCTAAAAAATGCTTACACTTTTACAAGTAATGCAGCAAAAAAGTTAATTAACAGAGCGCTTAATCACATTTTTGGACACCAATACCTCAGGTATAGATAAAAGTACTGTTAACAGACTTGAAGAGATAATTTTCTTGCTGAACTGAGTATGTGTGATTAAGTGCTCAGTCTCTGGTAACAAATGAATGCAACAACCTTTAAATCCTTTCCCAACAGACAAATTAATGTATTCCTCATAATAATATTGCTGGAAATCTGGACAGGCCAGTGCATTTTTGTGACTTTCTCTGCATGAGTCAGATCTACAATGCTGCACTGAAAAAAAGGGTGATAATGGCAAGTTGATAAACAAGTTAAAATAATACAATTTACCCCATTTTGCCATTTGTATGCTGTCAGCATACATAAAATTCAAAACCCACCATGGGTAAATCCATTATAGGTCTGTTAAGTACTGCTGCTGGGTACATTGAGTCCTGATGCCTCATCATTCATTATACCCGTTAGCAATATGCATGGCAGAGCTATATAGCTCTTATCTGAAGGATGAAAGTCACGCTTCCTACTCCAGTAATGCTGACATTTAAATTTGATGTCAGTGTTTCAATCTCATCCCAATTTCCAGACCCTTTGTGCTAATAGTGCTTAAGCCTTAATTGCACATTTAATAGTAAGAATTACAGAATCACTCTGGTAAGTGAGATAAAAAAAATGCAATGGACATAGATACTGAAGCAAATCAAATAGGAAAGAGAAAGGAAAGAAGTAATTTTCTGTTTTATAGGAAATGTTAAACGTGTTTTTCAACCAATCAATCAGCTGCAATGGTGAAATAAGAGATCCTGCAAATATCACCTTTGTGCTGCTAAATGTTGTGTGCGCACTGTAACTAAATAGCTACAATTTGTCCATGTATAATTCTAAAGTGGCTAAGGGACTTACTGCAATCAACTAAACTGAAGAAATGGACATGTGCATCTGGCTGGGTTTTTCCAAAGCTCTGCACACCCAAAAAAAGACATTATTATCCATAGATTTTTAAGATGGCAATTAAAATACTTAGCCTCAAAGAGGATATCAATCCTATCTGCAGGTGGTCTGAACCTGACTTTTCAAGACTGTCAATGAACTTGCTAAATGACTACAGTCACCAAGGAAATAAACGTTACAAAGTTTGTGAACTAATGAACTTAAACTAGAAGCTAAGATAATCAAGAATGTTCAGCGTTAATGCTGAAACGTCAGAACTACAGCTTATATAGCAAAACATGGATACACATGGATATAACGGACTATTTTGGAAAATGTAAATGTAAGATTGTTGAGCCAAAGTCCACGGACACTAGAGAAAGTCTTATTTCATGTGCTACTATAGCACATTTGTTAGTGCCATGTGAAAGTCTTTGTTAGTCTGTATTGCTCAACAAATGATATTCTGGTTTCATAATTAAGACACCAGCTACTATCTCATTGTTAGAACCGGGCAAAAATAGACCTCACTTTTTCAGAAAAAGTTGCCTTTTTCTCACTGAAAGTGATTTGTTCATAAAAACTTTAAAAGCTTATTATAAAGAATCCAAAAGTATGGAACTGATCTGGAGGCTGACCAAAGACAGGATGAAAGACATAACCTAATCCAGTTATTGACAGTGGGAATAGGTTAGCTTTTTTTATCCAGCTAAATTCTACAGTCTACACTCTGAAAATGGATTTGACTGCTTCTAGTTTAACTGCCATCAAAACCAAATTGATACTATAAGGGAAAATAAAGGTGATAAATTAAGATGGTTTTGACAACAAAAACTGTATATTTGTTCATGATCTGGAAGCAGATCTACTGAGCTGATCCTCTCTTTGATTATTACAGCTGTTGCTATTAGCATTCAAGACAGCAGCACAAAAGCCAAGAAGAGAAGCTCAAAGTGCAGAGCAATGCTGGGTTACAGCAAGACTAAAAAGATTAGAAGTGTTTAAGATGTGAGTTTACTTTCAGGCTTCAGAGGTGCATCTTAAGGAACGTCTCTTCTATGATAAGCATCATCCTGTATTTTGCTGCATCTTGAGATGCTGCAGTAAACAATGGCATTATAGTGATAAGTATTTTTTAATCACATCACAGCGCATTTTTGAATCACTGTATTGCATCTTGGCTCATCAAACCCTGAGAAGTCCAGTGTATGAAGGGCATTCGTTCCTTTCCATGGTCAGGTGTAAGTCAAGTCAGAAAACTTCTGAACCTCTGCCTTGTGACCCTGTCGAGTTTTAGTGTCATTTGCTTTGACATTAGCTATGTGGTGTTGGTCAGATCAAGCCATCCTGACAAAAACTGCCAACACCAGCACACCCATTTGCTGTCAATAATTCCCTATATCAATATCATATTGCTTGAGGTTGTGCTTCACTATTTCCTTGACGATTTTCATCTGACTACCCTGCTGACATACTCCCTCTGTTAGTTCAACAAATAACATCTGACTTGGCAATCTTCCCAAACTGTTGTCTTCATTTCCAGGTATAAGACCAGGCAAGTGAAGTGTGCTGTAGTGATCACAGTTTCAGCTCCCTGGAAGACTGCTATGCTCTAAAATGACTTAAAAGAAAACTTCCTTCCTTGAATGCACAGTGATAAGCAGATGAAATCTCTCCTGAGCCGTATGCATTGTCAGTAGCAAATCTGGGCCTTCTTGTATAGAAAATCAGATAAAGTATCCACTTTGCAGACCCTTAGTCTGATCTGGAGACTGATACCATATTGCTTCCAAGCTTTAGTTCTTAAAAAAACCCCACCAAAGATGGACAGGCTGTGCTAACGATATTTGACAGTTCTTTGTCCAAGAGAACACCCTCCAATAATGTATTTCCAAAACAGCAAACATTTTCATGGCTAACATATGTTGTGAACTAAAATGACTAATGACAGGCTGTGATACAAAATGACATGCATAATGTCCTTTTCCCCCAAGTCAACTACGAGTAAATACCTCTCAAACCAAGCTCATGGTTTTTTGTGCACCTGCTTGCTTCTGTGGGGCAGTTATCAGCAGATCAGGGGCATTGAGCGCTTGTAAAACTTCACAGTCTGTCGAACTGTGTTCAGAGCCCAGTGCTGGCCCACCATTGGTACAAGGACAATCTTACACCATCTGCCAGGCTTTCTGTCACAGAGCAATCTCACAATACTGTCACAGTTACTCAGCTTCACTTGCTGCAGACGCTTTCTTGGATTGCATCTGATTCTGTCTGTCTGAGAAACATGCTCCCTCTTGGGGCATGCTAAAACCCCAAGGCCTCTGAAGGAATTCTTGGAGAGCCTAACTTGCAGGTCATTGTGAAAGTCCCGGTCCTGACAGTGTCAAATGCTTCGGTCAAACCCAGTGATGAGAACTAGAACAGAGATGCCATCCTATACTTCCACAAATACCTCACTGACTGCATCTTTTCTGCTTTTTAGGCCATATCATTAATCAGATAGCATGCACTGACTATATTCTTCTCAAGAAAGCATTCCAGCAGTGTGCTACTCAAGACGGGATTTTTTTGGCTGGTTTTCCTTTTTTTTAATTGTTAATGGTAATGAAAATGGCACTTTTGAAACCCTGCCTTTCCTATATTTTCCAGTTTGAGGGGACAAAGCAAGCTCTGAGAGACCAGTTTGAGGAAGCAAAGGAATATATACAACTAATGGTAATTGCTGATGGGATATGCCTTCAGCAAGGTACCAGTACACTGCATTTTCGAATAGATTCGTGTATCTATTCATCAGTTCATTCACTTGACTCTTTCTCAGTATTTGTCAAGGTTTTTACTGACTTTGAACATAGCTCTTTTTGAGGCTTTTTATTCCCTCTGACGGCCCAGCAGAACTTTAATATTAAAAGCCATTGTATTCATAGAACTTATGCATAGATCCCCATGATGTAACCTGAAGTCCCACAAAGCCTGTGGTGGGTTTTCTTCGTTTATAACTATTTTATAACTCCCTTTACCTGGCTTGGATTGGGTATGAAATAGATTTTACTTGGGTACCTACCTCTTTAGCCTGGTATTGCATACAGAGCCCTGATTCTAGATCAGTTCCTGTCTTCCACTCTTTATTGATGCCCCTTCACAAATCAATCTGGGCTCAGTTTTGCTGCGATACTCATGAGCTATGAAATCATGAGAATCTGGCAGATATAAATCAGGTAGCCAGGGCTCATTGTGCATTCATTGTTCATGCAACAATGGCTTGAGATAAAAACCCAGGTGAAACATGATAAAAGCTCTACAAGCAGTAGGATACTATTCTTTTGGCAACAAAACACCTTATATATCATGTTATTTATAAAGGTCAGTGATGGGACCACACACACAATATTCAGAGGAAATAATGTACCTACCGGCTTTCTGACAATTTTGGTGCCTATCTGGCTGTGAGTACAAAACAAAATATTTAGAGTAAATAGTCACTATTTGTCTGATCTGTTCCCAGCTGCTGCTTAATACTTGCAACTCTCACCAGTTTCTGGCAGCTGATGACATTCAGCATTTGTAAATATCAAACAACACTCTCTGTTGACATAGAACAGGGTTCCTGCTCTAAAAGCAGATCCTTAGCACAACTCAGAGAAGTACCTAGGCCACAAGCTCATGAGTAAAGCTCTCACATAATATATAATACAGATTAATGTTCCTTCCCCCAGTAGGAAGAAATCTGGAACTGGACTACCGGAATGACATACAGAGCTCAGCCTTCATTCAGCTTTGATCTGCTGAGAGCAGCCAGGTCAAACACAGACTGTGATAGCCCCAGCATACAGCATTTCTGTTCAGGGTTTTGAATAACTTTAAATCTATTGTGAATATGTAGTGGTTTTATTTTACATTCACACTAAATCTGATGCAGCCATGAATGCTTCTGTTCAGCGCAGATGTACAGAGCTTCACGTAAAAGCTGGATTTACTATCGAGATCTTCAGCACCCCTAAATAATGACTAGCATCTCCACTTACACTGGAAAATGAGGCTTTTGGACATGTGTCAGCCCAGTGAGGGCTCCTGAGCACATTCAGTACTGTCTCACGTTTCCATCTGCTAGTTCTATTAGGTCAGCCATAAATCCTTCAGAAAATTACTGGACAATTCTGCTGTCCTAGAAGTCAAAAGCAGGCTGGAGAATGGACAGGTCCAGCATTGTCCTAGTCCAACTAATTACTGACTCACTGAAAGAATTTTAATGAATACCATAAGAAAAAATCATTATCACCTTGAACATAAATATTTCATTTGAATTATGCAATATAAGCAAACTGAATTACATCCTTGTTTTTAGAATTAACCAGCGAGCTTTGAAAGCACCTTTTTCCTTTGTGCCTGCCACTCCGTGTATCAAACAATCAAATAACTCTTAAATCTCATCAAATGAACTCCCAAAGTCATTGAAGAGATAATAAACTAGGTTATACCACTTGTCTGGTATACAGTTAAATGTCTTTCATATATCTTTAAGTGGTTATTAATCTCTGAATTAGTTTAGAATACATTAACCTTCAAGGTAAATTAGATCAATCAAGAAAATTACTCACAAGACTAGGTCTATCTTTTTTGCTCAAATTTGGAGCATGTGCCAAGAATATAACAGAAGCAGGGAGAAAGCATTCAAACGCAGCTTTTCCCTGAAAGTATGACATTTATCATAGAGAGGGGCCGGATGTTCATATTCTACTTGATGCTCATGGATGAAGTTGTTCCTTAGGATAAGAGGAATCAGTGACCAGATGAGAATATTTACAATTGTACTAAAAGGGAATTATGCTGTGAATGAGGAATGACATGAAGCCCATGGAAATTAGGTGTAATCATATCCCCAGCTCCATTTATTTTCCACTCTGGGTTTATTTTAGCCTTGTTTACATGAATTATATAAGTGGCTGAGAAGCTTATTCTGTTCCATTCGCAAACGGCACACAGTCCAGACATTTGTCACATTCTGCTGCAAAATTACTTCAATCTTCAACTTGTTGACTTCAGATTTTCTGGAAAAGAGGTACTTAAATACTTATGTGGGAACGGAGCACCATTACAGTTACCATACATACTGTCATGCTGTGCATTGTTCTAAGAACCTATGAATTCAGTGTTTAGCCACTATTTTCTAATGTGAATGATGGGTGGTAAAAGCTTTGTGGTGGTTTTTGCCGTTGGAAAATGCCATGCATAGTTATCCTGGCTTAGTGGACAAGTGATAAATCACTAGGACAAATTCAGGCTCCAGTGTCTGTAAGAAGATGGTTAACTATTTTTACAGGATACTTCAGAACACACCGGTGATCAGTGTCACTATTTATAATGCCAAATCTACGCTTAACATCCTTAGCTGTGAGAAGTCTCACAAGAGGTGCATTTCCTCTAACTGTTGTTAGCGAAGCACAGCTTTTGTGCATAGTCATAACGCTGGAAAACTGAAGGAAATTGATACCTTAAAAATCCTTTGTTTGGCTGATAAGGGGATTATGGTACTAAAACTTCAAAGACTGACATTCACCTTGACACCAAGTATCTAGAAGCATGAGACTGAACGTGCTGCTAGATGACATATTAAGAATCAATGTGCTTTACAAATAGACAAAAAATTCTAAAATATAAATCAGACCTTTTAATACCAGTGTAGCATGTTCCAAGGTAAAAGAAAAGACAGAACTTGCAAAGTGAGATCTGAGAGCATGATGGAAAGGAAGTAATACTGAATATTGGCTCTGGTTTGCAGACACTGCATATTAAGACACCAGACTTAGGAATACATTTTGCTGTTATCAAACTTCTGACGTATTTGTATAGTCCTATTTTCAGTGAGACTGCTTATAGGGTGGGATTTTGTGCACTCTTCAAGCCTCTGTTGGAGTAGAATCTAAGGCCTGGAGCTTGCCCTTCTTGCCCCCGGGGCACAATATGGTATAACTCAAGTAGTCTCATTTAAACCATTCTTCTAGTCATAGAATCATAGGGCTGGACAATGGTCAGGGACACCTTCCACTAGACCAGGTTGCTCCAAGCCCCATCTAACTTGGTCTTGAACACTGCCAGGGATGGGGCAGCCACAGCTTCCCTGGGCACTCTGTGCCAGTGCGTCAGCACCCTCATAATCCACCATTACCTTCCAGCAGGGTCAAGAGCATCTTGCATGAGGCAGGTTATGCTAGCCCCAGATGAACAAGGTGAATATTTCTCTTGTCTTAGAGCATTGTGCCCTTACAGTCACGCAGAAGTCACACTGTGCAGACTATGAAGAGCTAAAGAGCCCCAACATCATTTGCAACAGTGCTGCTTCCATGAGGTATTAGTTGTACATGTTGTGAAGAACTTCAGCACAGGATGGTGAGCTCTGCAGTAGGAGAGGGGGCTCTAGCTATCACAATTCCAGCTTTTCCTGAGCTGTGTTTGCAAATTTCAGCACAATAAATGCTGGCAACCAGATCCCGTTTTGAGGCTGATCTCTAGAATATTCCAGCCATTCAGCCAGCAGGGCCACAGAAATCTGCTCCTCAGCTCTTCCCTTTGGAGCTATTCTGCACCTGATGATTTAATATTCTTACTTCATCCCAATTGCAGAGCATTGAGTGAAAGCTTTGTCCTTATGCATCAAGGAATACAGACACCATTTCAGCAATCTTGCTGCAATTAAATACAAGTCTGAATGGGCATGCTGTAATTAAAAATGTCTGTTTCTTTAAAACAAATCAGTTTTAATTGTCATTCTAATTGAAAGCCTATTACATACAGTGATAAATGTTATCTGAGAGATTACTTAACATCTTGACATCTACATGATGCTTCAGAAAGCTCTGAAAACATTGACTAATTCACCCTCGCAATAACTGCGACAGATAAGTAAATGCATCCAGCTTATCTGAGGAGGAGAAAAAGAACTGGACAGAATATTCATCTGAAGAAAAATGAAACATTTTCAAGAGCATACTGATTTTGGTTAAATGTTCAAAAAATTAGAAAGTAAGCTTTATTTATGTTGTCACAGCATCCAATCAAAATCAACAGCTATTGCTGTAGTGAGTCAGAATGCTATCCTGAAACGCCCTGTGTCAGAAAGGCCACATCAGCTTAGCTTGAAAATCATTTTAGCTCATGTCATTCCTTTGACAGTAATCCACCGTGCTCAAAACAAAGGCGGCTATGTGAATAGAACCAACCTATGGCAGTGGTTTTCTTTGTGTAGCCCCTCAGCCTGGAGAGCTATTGCCCTGACTTCCTCAATCAGAGATGTTACTTTTGTGATTTGCATGTAGAATATAAGAAAATCTTCAGTCAATGACTTTGAAGTTATCTGGAGAGAAATTTTCTCTTTCCTGTGTAAATGGTTGGCTTATGCCTTAAAACATGAAGTTTAGGGAAAGAGCTGTAGGACTCCGTTAATATTAAGTAAACTCTGAGGTCTCATTGGGAATTTGTCTTAATTTTAACCCTTGTTATACTCTTATCTTGCAGAATTTGGTGGTCTTCCTCTGGTGTCCCACTGTGAATGATATTATTTCCAGGAATACTGGTAGCTATAAGAAACAAATTCAAAGCAAACACAAAACCCAAACATCAGATGAAAAAGCAATTTTAAGTAAAGCCTGGACTCTAATCAGCTGCTATCACAGAATCATTTAGGTTGGAAAATACCTTTGAGATCATAAAGTCCAACGGCTAACCCAGCACAATCAAGTCTACCACTAAACCATGTCCCTTCATTCAAACAAGATCCATAGTATGAGATTTGTGTTCAACTAAACAGGTTACTTTACAAATCTCTCTTACTTTTAATAAAGCTGATATGACAGCACTGGAGACCAAAAATTATTTACTGAATTTCGAATAATTGATCAAATAAAGTCACTCAATTTGTGGTCAATTTGTGAACAGAATGGGAAACAATGTGTTTGAATAAACTGTCCATCATGAATTATTTATTCAGTTCTAGTAACTCTTTGCATGAGGCTGATTTTCTTCACCTGTGTCAGTTTTAAAAGACACATTATTAAAACAGCACACAATTCTGTATTCATTATAACTGAAGAAGCAAGTTAAAGTTTTCTGTCATCCTACGTAGTCTCCATTGAAATGGCCAATGTGAATATACCAAAAAGAAAATGCTTTATGCGCTAAGGAAGAGTGTCTGCAATACTTTTGATTCCTCTGTGGGTGAACTGTCCAGAAAGCTACATCAATACATGCCAGGCAAAGCTCTTGCTGAAGTTTTAGAATACACCCATCCCCGCTCGGTTTTAAATGGCTGGAATTCATCCTCTGCTGAGGACACAAGACTTTGAGGAGCCTCATTTGTTTCAAGTCTTGGCTCCATTGCATATGTAATGGTGACATCATTAGTCTTTCCATGAGGATTTTCATGTCCATAATTTAATTTTCCAAATTCTGTACAGTGGTGAATTCTCAGTCCCACACTTACACAATCTACAAGCAGAGTGTTTAATAACACAATCTACAAGCAGAGTGTTTAATTGCAGAAAGTAAGTCCCTCCAATAAGATCTATCCCTTCCACTCAAATCCACAGATTTCAAGTCTAAATTACTAGATGAAATTACTGCAAAATAGATACTTCCAATGGATTTAGATTCTTTTTTCTTAACTGCAATTCTGGCCTAAAAATTACTTTTTCATTAGTAGTTCTCAGTTTGGAAAATGTTCATATGCAGCTTCACAAAACACTTGGAACAGTTGCTGTGATGTCCCTGAGACACGGAGTATAAATATTTTTTTACACTTTCAGTGAAGCTTCTAGCACTGATTGGATCTTTCTGTAAAAGATAGGTTTTTTTATGATTAGCTGAGAATAATGGAAGCAATCTCTAAAAGAAGGCCAGCAGAATTATGGAGCTTAAACTTCTCTCAAGCTATAAATCACACTGTACTCAAAGGGAGATGTTCTGCATGCCTGAATATTCATCTGTCTTCAACTTTTATGAACTAGTTCAGACACACTATAACACAGTTTGAACCTCCTCTAAAAAGTAAACCCAAAAGGATTAGTGTATAAATGTCAGCATGCCTTTACCTTGCTTCCTCTTTAATGACTGCTCTACCTAGGAGGCTGTGGCTAAAAAACAGGCATTCAAATCTCCAGCTCTTTCCCAGTTCAGACACATGGCTAGTTGAAACCAGGACAACTACATGCACTTTAAGTCTTTAGCTACAACAGAGTGGACATCACAGCTTACTGGCTCTGTTCCATTAATACTGGTACAAGTTACAGGAAAAGAAGTTTCCCCTCCTTAGGGACTAAGAAACAATCCTGCTTTTCTGTTTTAGCAATTTGCAGGCACTAGGGATACGTGTGTTTTTAGCTGCAATGACTGTAATGTATACTGCTTTGGAAAGCTGAAATAAGCACTCCAAACACCTGCTTCACAGAGAACAGAGATGAGATACAATTAGCTCTTTTTAAAAGGCAGGAGAAAAGGTGGTGGTGGAGAATAAACAAATAAATTCCCCAACTCACTTCTTCCTGAATAATCGCTTGTGATATCCTCTGAAATACCAGTGTCACTCTAAGGGGTTTACCACGTAAAGTGGCATTTCCATGGTAGACAGTACTATGACTACAATCCCTTCCAAGCTTTTAAATGCTCTAATAAAGCTCAATATCAATAATCAAGGAAAGAACAGTTGTAACTTTTACTGTATTTTTCATCTCATTACTCTTTATAAAGTGGCTGTGTCCTTTCTTCTCACAGTAATGCTGCCTTGCCTACTGATTGTACACCTTTTTATGCCACAGGGTAGAAAGAAAATATGAGTAATGTGCTTTTTCAGATTTTCCATTTCTGAAATACAAAATAATCTTCAGAACTACATAGCAGAGACACTGAAAGACTTACACTTATGCCAGTCAGCTTTTGTTCAATTTCTGCTTTTGCCTTCTTTTTCTCTTAAGAGATAATGCCAATTACTGCTTTTTGTTCTGAATCAGCATTTCTCACAGACTTTAGCACTGATTTTGAGTCAATTTTAACATAAGGCCTACAAAAAATGTGAACTATTTGATTAATGTAAATCACATTCAACTTTTGCAGACTTTGAGTTGAGGACATTTGCTTTTACTACAGCAGAGCTCTTTGCACGTGCAGTTTTACATTCACCACATTATAGACAGTGCTGAAGTTTAGGTTCAGTTTGCTTTCTTCCTCTAGCCTAATGTGTCTGGGGCATTCAGTAATAGTTTAGTAGACAAGGGTCAACTCCGGTACTTCAACAGAACTGAAGTGTCAACCATGGGGAAAAGTGGGCAGATTGTTGAGGGTTTTTGTGCTCTGCAGCGCTGTTTCTGTCACGGCCAGGATCATCAGCAAAGGCGTTTCATACATACAAAATGCTTGCATGTCTGAATGTATCATCTCTTCTTGTTCCCAACTACAATCAAAAGATACCCTATAAACTCTGTAAAATTCCACATCTAAGTAAAAGAAAGAATATAGAGGGAGTGCCACAGCTTGCTTTGTGTGGGAGAAAATCCCAATACCATGAAAATCAGTGACTTTTAATGAATCTACTAACAGCAAAATACAAAACCTCAATAGACAAGACAGGAAACTATTCTGTGTTTCCACCCCTAGTTCCACACATAGTGATTTCACACAAACGCAACAGCAACAAATTCAGGAACTCTGCATAAGTATATACAAAAAAGAAGCTGAGGTGTTTTTCCAAAGCACCATTTGTTTTCCCACATGTGCTCAGAACCCCTTTAGAAAAAGCTGGAATGAAACTTATTAATGCCCTATGAACAGAAAGCCCTACTGCACTTCTGTTGTCTATAAAATACAGAATAGACATTTCAAACATTGCTAGTGTCACCTTTTCGCTGCAAGCTGTAAGTTTTTTCTTAATCTTTCTTCCCCTGTTGCTTCCAAATGAACCATAATAGCTGTGAAATGGAAATGACTCTACAGTTTCTGAGTTGTTCCAAATTTCCATGTTTGCTTTGTGCCTTAAATCAATTGTTCCTGTATAATTATGCAGACTACCATAGCTCATTAATTCAGTTCTATTGCACAACCGAAAGACCAAGATAGCAGCATTTTCAAAGCTGAACTAGATCTTTCTACCTTTGTTATGATGATTAACAGAATATAATGTGACAGAATTTGGTTTATGTAATTCAGCTAGGTGTAAGTGGTACACTGATACATAACAACCAACTCTGTGGCCTTCTTTGAAAAATAGTATGGAATAAACTTAGAGGTACACGTTAATGAAGTTAGTTACTATTTTTCCATAGCTGAGATTTCTGTTTCCATAGTGAGATTTTTCAGAGAAGTTACAATTTATGGAGAATCTCTATTATTTGCTCCTTTCAGACTTCATTACAGCTAACGGGAATTGACTTCTGTTGGCTCTGAATTAATCACTTTTCCATTTTAATGGACTGATTCATTTGTTTCTACAACTTGTGAATAGTGTTCATTATTTTAGCATCTATATACTTCTATTAACTGAAATACAAACATTTCAACAGGAAGCTACAGATCACCATGGAAGCAGAGAAAAGAGCCTAAATGCATATTTTTCAGCACGCTAGGAAGTGTGTGAACTATAGAAAAGCCTGATCCAGCGCTCACTATCAATACATCAAACCTGCTGTGGAATAAAAAGCAAACTCCGTATTCTCCACTGCAGTACAAAGGACAAACGAAAACAGCAGGTTAGAGACAAATTACTCTGAAAAATCTCCTAACTTTTATAGCAAGTTTGACATCAAGAAGAACTTCACCTTTGAAATAAACGGGAATCGAAACCAGCATTTAAGAAGCAGAGGGAAAGAGCCTCTGATCTTTCTCCTACATGTCCTGTCTAGTAAAAGGAAAGCTTTGCAAGCCATTCATATTTGACATCAAGCTCAGGAAATTCTTGAGATAATTCCTACACTAACCTCAAAGTTACTGCATGTCGTCATAGTAACGGGCATTGGTTGAAACTTCATGATTATATTACATAAATCTTTGCTTTGATATGAAATGCAATTTTATTAGATGTTTGTCAGATCAAATATAACGGCAATAAAATTATGTGTCAAAAAGTTCTAGCCAGTGACAATAAATAAAAGTCAACCTGATGTGAAATTCTTGTGCTGATGTCACCAAACAGCATTATAAATACATTGAGCTACTTAGCAGTCCGCTGTGTGGAGAAGTGAGTGCATACGAAGTCTAGGCTGGATGTGAAAAAATGTAAAGCAGCAGCTCAGTGTCACAGTACATGTGGCTGAAATGCAAAATATTGGTTTGGGAGTGTTAAAAGTAGATCAAAGTTCCACATCGCATTTGAGATCAAGGTTGTTACTAGAAAGTGACAATACCATACAGCTAAAATACCAGCTTTTTTAACTGACAGCTGCTGCATCCAACTCAAAGCTGATTACAACATCCTACATTGCGCCCTCTAGCTGGTTTTTCTTCGAGAACTTAAGCAAACAAGAAACCCACAACCAACCACCCCATACTTGTCTCTAGGGTACTATATATGATATATGATATATGGGTCCTTCACCCCATGGTCCTTTGTACCTGCAATAACGAGGTGCCAGAGAAGTGACTACATAGGTAAGCAGGACTGCTATAATGCACTCCTTTGTTATTAATCTCCTCGATGGCTACCTCACACAGGGATGAACTGCAAGGAGGACAATCTGGGAGAGAATAACTGCAAAACCTCTGCAACAGACATCTCACAGTAACATCCACAAGCAGTCAGACAGCTGCTGCATATCACTAATGTCCAAAGCTGGGTGGTGAAGAGAACAGAAAGAAAACCATCCTCAGCTGTAGCTCCATCAAATGTTGTAGAACAAATTAATCAGTAAAATAAACTCTACAGTTGATTTTGCTACCACTTTCAGAAAATCAGACCATGGCCACAATAAAATGTGTAGTCATGGACAGAACGCTTCCACAGTCAATTCCATTTTGCTCCTTTTTCAAGAAATAGTAATTCTTAATATTTATATTTGTGTATATATGAGCTGTAGCAGCATTTTCTGCAAAGTGCATAGCCTACCAACACAGTCCCATCTGCTCAGTCTATATGTATTTGTTTACTACTACCTTGCTCCAATAAGCCTACCAGATTTACTGTCTGTGTCAGTGGGAAAAGTAAACAACACCTTTCCTCATTGTGTTGAGAAAGCAAGCAGGAAATTTTCCCAATATCTTAAGGAAATAGCCAGATGGCCAAGCCTGTATTCCAACACCAAGTCCATCTTGTCTCTCCCCTTCCCTGTACAAAGCCAGACCAGACCACAATGGCTATCCTGAAGCAATCCTTTGATGAACTGATATTATAACCCTGTACCTCCCCACTCTCAGCATCCCCAAGGGTAGGGTTTGCTGGCCTGAGTATAGAGGGCCACCTAATGATACCTGCAGATTGCAAATGGAGATCAGAATCACAGAATACTAACCAGCTTTGGAGAGTAACAGCAAACAAAAGATGTTTGTAAATCTGAATGGTTTTACTCAAGTTTATAATATTTTATTACATCTCTAACAGCTGGATGCAGTTAACAGTCCCCTTAACTGTAAAACTGTCTCATCGTCTGCAGAGGGAAATCCTTCATAACTATTTATGCTCGTTTGGTGCACTGCATTCTGTGCACTCCCATCAGCAGCTAACTTTTAATTACAAAATAATTCGGTTTTCTGTATGACTCATAGAATCAATATAAAGACAAACTTGGTTGTAAATAGTTTCTGTCAGGCCTTATCATGCCTATATATATCCTTGTTTTTTCTTTCATGAATCAGTCTATTAGAATAACATTAGATAAATTATCTGAACTACTGACTCATGCAAACCAAACTACTTAATTCTGTTGCTTCTACAGAAAAATATGGTTTCAGTGCTCAGAATTCAATATCTTTTTGCTCTTTGTGATAGTTCATACCACAAAATTACCTTTACTTTAGCTATACATCACTTCCTATAATTATTGAATAATTATCAACCACATTTATATTATGGAGTGCAATGTTATCCCAGGATCTTCTACACAAAAGCAATGAAGGTTCTATAGGAGAAAATTATGCTAGAGATCATCATGTGGAAAACATTTTTGTATCAGCTGACAAGATACAGAATCATAAACAAGCCCATGAAAATATAATTGTGTCCTACTATGTTTAACAGTTTCTCAGCAAGCTACTTTGAAAACTGGTAAGTTAAGGCCCCTTGACCTCCTGAAATGAGCTTTATTTCACTGCAGTCTTGCTAGTTCATCTGCTTTGACTCCTGCAGTCAAATGAGAAGCCAGCCGCTGGTGGCTATATGACTTGCAAAACAAAACAGTATGGGAATTGTATTTTAATGCAATGGAGCTAATTCAGTTGCTAAAAGATCATAAGAGATCATTGGCCCAACACTCTAAATGAAACCCTTACATTAAAATGAAACCCCTTTTATAGCGCATTTAATTTTTCAAGTGCTTTACAAATGTCACTCCCTTGATAAAACAGAGAATGACAGTAAACTATTTGCATTCTGACAACAATATTAAAAAATCTATAGTCAAGTGCAGCTAAATGATTTATGACATGTACAGAGGTGCACAGAGGATCAGGAGGTTTGAATGGACTTATATTATCTGAAGGCAAACATCATTAGAGATAAGAGAAATTTCCAATCTACCAAAAATAAAAAGTACTTAGAAGATGGGGCTTTAAACAGAATAAATGCCAACTGAAAAACAATTGCATGTATTCCCTAGGGAGAAGAAAGGTTATTAAAAGAAAAAACTAGGACTCTGTCAAATACTTCCAAGCAACTGATGGATGATCTGCAAATTAACTTCTACAATGACAACAGAAGAACAAAAAAGTTCCTTGCATGTTCTATTTTATGCACACAAAAATAGCAAATGATTGTCTGGGATAGTAGTTCTCTAAACTAC
Organism: Psittacus erithacus; assembly: GCA_009867235.2. NCBI lineage: Eukaryota > Metazoa > Chordata > Aves > Psittaciformes > Psittacidae > Psittacus > Psittacus erithacus. The sequence goes on along the minus strand of WYDI02002946.1, from coordinate 8,648 downwards.
AAAAACCCAGAGACTAATCTGAAAAAGTCTGTTGGATAATTATATGCCTGACTTGCAAACGCAACTCTCCAAACCACACCAGAAAATTGGACATTGCATGTGCAAAAAGGCACCTACATTTTCAAGGCTGCATGGACATACAATTTGTAGTAAGGACTAAGCAAACAGGAAAGATGCATCATACACATAAAAGCCTAAACTCTAGTAGTGCAGGCAGGCCTACTGAAACTGTCTAAAATATACCAACACCATGATAACCAGTAAAAAAAAGAAAGAAAACAAGGGGGTGGGGTCATGCAACAAACCCCATTGGACCAAAATCCAGCACTAGAGAGTACAGAACTTTGGCATTCATAAGAATAGTCCTAACAGGCTTCTTTTCCTTAAATACCAGCGCTGAAATATATGGACAATTCAATTTCTAGGACACCAAAGAACATCAGGGATAATGCAAGCACTCCACACATTGCCAGCATTCTCCCTTTGGGTCCTTTACTGTACTAAGGTCCTCACTGGTCTTACAGCTGCCACTGGAATCACAGTTAAGCCTTACTAGCAGCCTTTTTCTCTCCATAATGAAGCCATATCCATACTATTTGCCTCTCTGGAAACCACAATCATTTTAAATACTCACAGTCTGCACAGCCACGAGCATGCTCACAACAGCAGAGCTGACACAGCAATCACTTTGTAATGAATTTTAAAGTATACCAACCAATCAATGAGAATGGGATCACTGCAGCCAAAGTTTCATACACTACTAACATCAGCACTGGCACTCAGGGCCGAAACATTGACTCGCCTTAAAAAGGCCTTCCGCGTTCTTTGATGCCATCTGCTGGACGCTTCTCATTATGGGTCTAACTCCATCACTAGCCCAGTTTTCACCTGGAGAAAGAAGTTTTTTACATCGTTTGGTTTATAATTATACGATGCGCTGGATGGTTTACTTTAACATGCCAAATGAATGGTTTGGCTGTTTAGAAAAAAAACCTTAACACACCAACAGCTCCTAAGACTAACCTTGATCTCAGTTTTGGACTAAAAGCTGTATCTAACAAAGCAAGATAAGGCACAGCTGACTCACCCAAGTCACCCACAAGACTCTCATCAGCTTCTATCAAATAACTGGCCACCTTCTCTCTTTATTGCCTAAATAACAACTCTGGGTCAACCCAAAACTCCTCTAAGCAGTCAGGTGCCTAACACAGAAAACTGTATGGAGGATTCAGAAATTATGTAAAGGAACACCTGTATCTCCTTGAAGGCCCAACACTTGTTTTGCTACAAGCATTGGCTGGCAGAGAGAGCAGCAGAGTTGCCATGGCTACCAGATCCACATTTTAGCTAAGAGTAACTGAAGTATTCACTCAGGAAGTAACAAAAAGCTTGATCTCTTTCCTGAGGCAGAGACTTGAATTAAAACCACAATCAGTTAGAAAACAAAGTTAAAAATCTGTACAGTTACAGCCAGGGTATTTGTAAACATGTCCAGCAGCAGAAGCATATAAACCACTGGAATTCTATCAAAAAGAAACATGGGAAATGCCAGGGCTAGACAAGAGAGACGGAACATTAGCACAGCTTTTGAAATGTAGAGCCACCAGTTGATACACATTGTATGCAACAGAGGAGCTTGTGCTGAGGTGTTAGATCTCCCCTCTCAAGAACAGTACTCTTTTAAGGTTATGCCAAACCTTATTCAACATTAAATAAATTTATGTAAACAACTATGTAAGTTATAATGCTGTAATTCACAAGTAACAGTGCATTGGTGAGACCCCGTTCAGATGTACTGAAGATAAAGTTCAGTATCACTACCCCATTAAAACTACTTCAACAGTAGAGAAAGTATGCACTGTTTTTTCTTCCTCCAAGTTGATACCATTTGAAGATGCCACACAACTGACATGTGATAAGTAGGTATTAATCACTTCATAAAAATATACTAATCTCATACTCTATTTATATTAAGAACAAAAATATTAAGTAATTTGCCGAAGTGAGTAGCTCCAGAGAAAACGCCTTCAACACCAGACTGAAGGAAACACAGTGTCCAGGAGCCTCAATTCTGAGCGGCAAGAGCCACCGAGACAGCCTCAAGTCCTCAACAGGACCTGCCCAGGAGCTGGCAGCTCAGCTGACGCAAGAAGTGGACTCACAGGGGGCAGCACCAGGAGGGACGGCATCAGCACCTAGACAAAACTGATGAGAGGGCAGGCTGCAGCACATACCTCGGAGTGTAAAAAGTGCCTCAACTGACCTCTTGAGGCAAGGGTGTATAAATGGACAGAGTGCACTCAGTGCACCCTGGTGGAGGCCCTCCTGCAGCAGGTGGGTGAGCTATGGGAGACTGTCAGTAGCTGAAAGGTGCCAGGGAAGCTGAAAGGAAGCTGCACTGCTTGCTCCAGGCCCAAACCGTGCAGGGGCTACAAGCGTGCACCATAGCGCATACAGAAAAGAGGGAGGGCATTAATCCAGGAAGCTGGGAACTAGTAACAAAAAAAAAAAAACAAACCAACCAAAAAATACAACAAAAAAAAGGAGGAAGAGGACAATTAAAAGCAAGGGGCTTCCTCCAAAATCCAACATCTCCACCCAGAACTGCTTCACAGTTCTGCAGAGGGCTAACAAGGAAGCACCCACTGCACCAAATGAACATCCTGCTGATGCACCAGTAAAGAGGATTACTATTAGTGTCTCGAGGAAAAAGCAGCAGGTCATAGTAGCAGGTGACTCAACTTTGAAAGGCACAGAGGCATCCATCTGTTGGCCTGACTCAGTCTTGAGGGAAGTGTGTTGCCTACCAGGGGCTCAGATTAGAGAGGCTGCCTGGTATAGTAAGTCCCGCTAGTGGTATTGACAGCAGTAGCCTGGGAATCATTAAGGATTAGGGGGCCTATAGGGATGCAGAGGAGGGACTATTTATTATGGACTGTAGTGATAGGACAAGGGGTAACGGGTTCAAACTTAAACAGGGGAAGTTTAGATTGGACGAAAGGAAGAAATTCTTTACTGTGAGGGTGGTGAGGCGCTGGAATGGGTTGCCCAGGGAAGTTGTGAATGCTCCATCCCTGGCGGTGTTCAAGGCCAGGTTGGACAGAGCCTTGGGTGACACGGTTTAGCGTGAGGTATCCCTGCCCATGGCATGGGGGTTGGAACTAGATGATCTTAAGGTCCTTTCCAATCCTAACTATTCTATGATTCTATGATTACAGTGCCCTGGGAGATGTGGTTAGGGGCTCTGGAGCTCACATATTTTTTAAAAATCAATCTTTCAGGCCAAAGGGAGGACGCTGAAAAAAGGCCAGGTGGATTTGGCAGGTTAATAAATGGTTAGAATGGTGGTGCCATAGTCAGGCATTTGGTTATTTAGAATATGGGACTTGATTTGGGAGGCCAGATCTACTGGAAGATGGAGGAGCTGGTCTGACAAGGGAAAGAGCTGCTCTGGTAGGAGATTTGCCATGCTGGTCAAGGCAGCTTTAAACTAGATGGGGGAGGTGGGCACCAACCCATCCCACCACTCCCAGTATGCTAAGACATAATTTTTAAGACCAAAGCCATAAAGAGCAGGTGTTTCCATGGAACAGCACATTTATCAGCAGGCAAAAGTCCAAAAGCAGAATTTTAGAGTGAGACAGTACATAATTTTTTGAAGGATGTAAGGAGTCAGCAAATTAAAACATGTAAAAATTACTTTTAACTCCATATAGTGATGGAGGCATAGCTCCAGGGATTGATGCTGACACACACAGCAAGATCATCTATGAACAATTCTGACACTGATTTGGCATATAAATGTGGATTTAGAAAATTATTGTTCAGGAAAATTAGAAGCTAGAAGACTCACCATCCTGAGTGACAGCACCTTTTGTGATTGCTGAAGACAAAGTAGTAAATTACTCAGTATGACTGTGACTCCAAAAGCTTTTCTTCAATATCAATGTGGGTTTTAAGGAGATCTCCTTTCTCCCCTGCCAACTTGTTGCCATGCTGTGCACTGAGCTAACAGTGTGTATGCTATCTGAACTAATATTGAAAGACAAAAGATAGATTCAGTATTTCCAAGAGTGTGGCTAAAACCAGCATTATAAATAAAATTATAATAAATAGCATTACAGCCAAATCATGAATCATTATAAGAGGAACTTCTTATACAATCAGCCATTACAGGGCAAATCAAAACTTCCCTATTTATATTGGTTTTCTACTTAAGCACTTTCATGAGTGGAAAACAAGACCAAGGAAACTACAATACGTGCCTGACTTTATTACTTTAATATACAATGCAAATATTCCAATCTTGATGCTTTATCATCAGTAATGAAGCTAATGCTTTCCTGAACAAATAAATAACAGCAATAACCAAAATAAGAAAGCTCTCATTAAATAGATGGAACCCAAGTGAGGAAAGTAAAAAAAACCAAAACAAAACAACAAAAAGAAGTGTTGGATTTTGTTCTAAATATAATTGGAACAATGGTATCAAAATATTTATTAAACCAAGGAAAAGCTGTATGGTACATTTAGAACACCTTCAACTGTCCTCAGCCTCAAGATTTATGTTATTTCCGAACTTTGCATAGAGCTGAACTTTCAGGTCAGATAAGACCCTCTGAATTGATTCCACTCGGGCTTCTAACACATCAATTTCTTCTTGTAAACTTTTCTGAAAAAGAAAAAAAAAAAATCAACCAGTTACATTAAACCAAACTGAGTCATGTCTGCCTGCAACATACAAACTATTAAGAGATTCTCTTTGGCAACTTTTTTCTAAGTCAGGCTGTAAGATTTATTACTAGGCAAAACAAAGGCTTTGTATACAGACATGCCTATTAGGACTTGCCATGCATGCACGCTCCTTTCCTCAAATCAGAAATCAAACATGAACTTTAGAAAGTTAAAGAGGTTCAAGGATGGATAGATTATCCTACTCCAATGTTCATCGTACCACAGCAGACAGTACAGTATAGGAGCCCCCTTTTGCCCAGACAAACCTTTGCCTCCTCCAGCATCTCTTGTGTCTCTTCTTGGGAATGACTAATGAAAACATCTCCAATTTGGTAGGGTATCAGTAGTGAGTCACCATCATCAAGCATCATGATGTCATCACAAGCATCTTCCAAATTCTGAAGTTGTTTCTATTTATCACAATATAAGAAAGGTGGGCACTTCATACTGGGTAAATGATTTCAATGGATACACTGTCACACTATCAGTTGAGTAAAATGAAGTCAGCAAGTCCACATTGTGAGCAAAAATCCTACCTGCCAGCATGATATCAACATGTTTAACAGTATAGTTCCAGAGCTGTAATTTAGCATAAGTATTAGATTCAGTCTAGCAGTAGAAATTTCTAGTCAATACTCATGATCTGTCACTAATAGCGTAATTAACTGTCTAGAAAAGGGAAATACAGATGCTCAGTTTCTGTCAGTGCATCAAAAGAAGAACGTTACGTGCAACTGCCTTACTGGTTCAAGAAAAAATATGAACCATCACAGGCAGGAAATTTTAGAAACACTACAAACAGCCATTATATAGAGACAATGCTTTGTATATGACAACTAAGGAGTTCCAAGAACTGCATGCAGCAATATACCTTTAATTCTCATGGCTTCTTTCTCCACTTTAACTTTGTTTTCAAAATATCAGAAATCCAATATTTGAACCAAAGCACTACCTGCAGTATTCCACTGCCCCCATTTTCTGTGTTACAGCTGAAAATTACGTTAGGGCAATGAAGAAGTGATATTTGAAGCAAATATACCTTTTTCACTTCTATTTCTTCTTTCAGCTCTGTGATCCTGCTAGTATTTCTAGCAAACTTGTTAATCTTCTGTTGATCTTCAAAAGTAACATTGACATCTTCTGCAGCCTGCAAGGAGGAGAGGTCAAAATGAACTTTATTTCTTACATTAACTTGAATCTCACTAGAAGCTTACTCCTACAGATCTTCTGGAAAATAGTTTTACATTCTCATTATACACTTGATTTCTTAAAAAGCATCCTCAAGGCCATCAGCAATACCCACATTTAGGTGGGCAGAGGCTGTAGTAACAGCCAATTAAACACCAGCCATCCATGGCATCCAAATTGTTTCCTTGACAGCACTGACAGCTGAACCAGACACCTTTGCTCCATGACCACGCAGGGTTGACTGCAACACGTTAAGGTGACCCCTGAGCAACACCAGTTTATGCTAGCTGGTTAGCAGTGATGTGCTACAGTGTTACAGGGGAGTCTGGCACCATCCTCCTTTAAGACATTCATCTGCATTAACGCCACTGGCTCTCAAGCCTCCTCTTCTCTAGCCTAAACAGGCCAAAGATGCTACGAACTCCTGACCAACAGAGCCAAGCTCACACCAAGACCTTCATCCACAGACAACCGACCAGGGTATTTTCTGCAGGGCCTAACCCGCAGCTGGCCGGACTTGGCAGCGGCCTAGGGAAAAGGCCATACATATGCATACACACACACTGCTCTGCCGCCCGGGAGCTGAGTGAACGTGGGGCAGGCGCGCAGGGAGGCACCTCTGCGGTGCCAGAGCGAGGCGCGGGAGACAGCGCCGAGGTGACAAGGCCGCACCGCCCCGGCACCGAGAGACGACGGATGGAGGGGCCGGCAGGCCCAGCCCGGGGGTCAGCACAGGAGCTTGGAGGAACCTCCTCCTCGGATCCTCCTCCTGCACGGAACCACGGGGCAGAAAGAGGACGAGAGAGAACAACCCACCCTTTCCTCCTCCCGCACTCACCGCTTTCTTCATGGTGGCGGCCATGATGGTAGGACTGAACCATTCGTCCTCCCCATAGAAGAGGAGCGGGGGCTTGGGAAAATGAAGCAAGGCAAAGAAAAGCTCCGCAGCTCGGCGCTTCTCCTCCTCCCCACCGCCCCATCTCGGCGAGCTGCTCGGAGGCACCACGGGGCACACAGTAAACCTCAGCCCGTCCCGCCACCCTTGGTACGTCCTGTTTAAAGGGGCAGAGGCCCGGCTCCGCCAACACGAGGGCTGTGGCCGCGGCCTGCCAGCGCTGCCGCCAGAGGGAGCCATCGGACGGGGCGCCGGATCTCCGGCCGGGGCCTCCCGCCGGAGCTGATGCCGACGGGGCCCGGGCCGGTGCCGCAGCGGCGGCTGGGGGGGAACAAGGTTCCTCCTAAGGGTGGGCGGCCCGTGAGCGGGGTCTCCTCTGAGCCGTCCTCAGCCCTCACCAGCCAAACCAGCCGCCTCTCTGGAAACGGAGGTGTGAGCCGCCTTCAAGTTCAAATCATTGCAGAGGAGCTTTTAAGCAAAAATAAGGTTTTTTTTTTGTCTGAAATGGCTGGTTGGCAGCTTCTGAGCAGGAGCAGGGGTAGCTAGCATTTACGCGGCATGATTACCTGCACATGCTGAACTGCATTTAGCTTCTCACAGCTACAAAACAAAAAGAAAGCCCAAAGCAGGTCATCCCATTCCCCAGCTCGGGGTTGTGTGCTCGACATCCAGCAGCAGCGCGTACAGGGCCCGTGATCCAAAAGCCTAGGGCCCAGGCGCATGTGGATGTTGAGCAACACGAGGGCTCCCCGCTGGCAGGATTGCTGGAGGCACTGGCGCTGCCACAGGCTGCCCAAGCTGCTGCCGACAGCAGCTCAGACTCCTTGAGACCCTGCTTCAGTCTGCCAAGACCTTCCTGAAGAATGATCAGCATCTCCAGTGCGTGTATTTAAATACACCTCAGCTACAAAGCTTTCCGAGAGATGCGCTGCGGTGCCGGTGTCAGGTGGGGGGAGCAACAAGCCTGCAGTGTAAGTCAAAAAGGTGTTTGAAAACATCTTCAGGTACTCTGCTGTGATTAATCTTTCTGCTATGCCCTTCTGTGAGCCGTGGGGTTAGATCCAAAGGAAGTACCTGGGTACAGAGAGTTCAGGGCCCTGTATTGGTGTGTTTTTAATGTGTCTGGCTTTGGAAAGGAATTTAGAAAGCTGGGGTATAGTCTGCAGCTCATTGAGCAGTGTCTGGGGAGAGTTTGGATCTCCAGAAAGACAACTGCTGTGACCAGGGAGGTGTCGAGGGTCAGCACGTTCAGTCCCAGGCAGCCAAAACTGCTGAACCTTTTCTCAGACCAGTTTGGAGTCCAAAGATCAAAACCATTTCCTGAAGGCAGAATTTATAACCTTTCTTTCTCAAGTTATGCTTTGTAAATCCTAATACCCTGGTTGCACACGATGCCCTTAATCTTCAAATGCTTAATTGATGATACAGGAGGCTGATGTTCATTTCCCTGCTGTCTGGTGGCATCCAAATTCATGTCTCCCACCACCCTCCTAATGCCTGAACCGTGAATAACTGTATGTCATCCAATGAATATTATAATTAAAAAAATAGGAGCAATCCATGGAACAGAGTGCCTGTCTTTACTTTTGTTAGAACCACTCGCTGCTGAGGAATCATAGAGTCATGGAATCATAGAATAGTTTGGGTTGGAAAGGACCTTACTTAAGATTATCCAGTTCCAATTCCCCTGCCATGGGCAGGGACACCTCACACTAAACCATGCCACCCAAGGCTCTGTCCAACCTGGCCTTGACCACCACCAGGGATGGAGCATTCACAGCTTCCCTGGGCAACCCATTCCAGTGCCTCACCACCCTCACAGTAAAGAACT
>WYDI02002945.1:0-29980 GCA_009867235.2 Psittacus erithacus | reverse complement strand
CCTGATCATCCTCGTGGCCTCCTCTGGACTTGTTCCAACAGTTCCATGTCCTTTTTATGTTGAGGACACCAGAACTGAACATCTTGTATGTTCAAATCCTTCTGTCACCTCAAAACAAGGTGCTTAGAGGCAAATGTTGCTGTTATTCATTACCAAAGACCTGGCGCAACTCCAGACATGAGGATGCCCATGAGGACCCTGCAGTGTATGCTGGTGCCAGGTGAAACGTACACTTGCACTTGCCCCTGCGATGTGATACTGGAGGTAACTGCCCTTCTCAGCCCATCTTCTTTGTGACTGCACATGGTAAAGCCACAGCTGATGGCAGCAGCTGCTGCCGCAAGGAAATTTTCTAGCTGTGGTCCCCTTGTCTAATCTAATAGGGAGTAAAGTCACTGTTTACCTGTTCAGTAAAAATGGGTGATTTCTAGAACCTGATACTGTGTCCATGAAATTCAATTAGAGAGGGCTTAAAAAGTGCTTTCATTAAACATAGTTTGACGACTGGTTTGGGTTGAAAGGGACCTTAAAGCTCATCCAGCTCCAACCCCCTGCCACAGGCAGGGGCACCTTCCACTAGAGCAGGTTGCTCCAAGCCCCGTCCAACCTGGCCTTGAACACTGCCAGGGATGGGGCAGCCACAGCTTCTCTGGGCACCCTGTGCCAGCGCCTCAGCACCATCACAGGGAAGAGCTTCTGCCTCAGAGCTCATCTCAGTCTCCCCTCTGGCAGGTTAAACTTCCAGTTTAAACATGGTTGTGTAGGAGTTGCCACTGAATCCAAAGCGGTGAGCCAGCAAGTAGCACTGATGCCACCACCTCCCTGTTGATGGCCCTGAGGATGGGGCTGATGCTCTTTGTCTCCTCTCACCCTAACCATGAGTCTGGTCTCTCTTCAGAGCTGACTGACAGCAGACAGCTCAGTATTCTTCCACTCAGGCTGCCCATGTAAACTGGGAAAGGTGGTTTTGTTTCTCCAGCATTTTAACTGTAACCTTTTGGAGTGTTGTTTACTTCAGAGCATCACCTGAACATGCACCTGATCTTAGCAAGATACAAGCCCTAGAAAACCAAGTTTTGGCATTTGTATTCCACAGGAGTTAAGTTCACTTACGCAAGTATAAACCTAAAGAAACACCCAGAGACAGTTTATTTTATATAACAGCATCTCTGCACATTGAATGCAGCATCTGAGGTTGAATTTCAGTTTTCTGCCTCCTCCTTCTTTGAGTCTTGCAGCATTCGCAAGCATTCTTCTTTTACCCTCAAATTTTCCGTGCTTCCTGTCAGATCCAAGCTGATCTTTATTTTATTTTACTTGTGAAGTGGAACTGCACTGGTTAATTTGTTTTGGTGCTTAAGGAAAAAGACACCACCTCTGCATTTCTGATCTAAAAACTGGTGGGAGGGACTCAAAAATCAGCTCTTTTATTTATGTCATTTTTTAACCCTTTTTTTTTTAAGGGAAGCAGCACAGATTCCAAGCAAGTCAGTCTGGTCTTTTCCAAGCCACTCATGTTGAAGACAAGCACTGCACTGCACTTCTGGTTTGATTTGTATAGTGGTTGGAAAGTTGTTTGAGGTCCGCAGAGTACTGCATGGCTCCGACTGCAGCTTGCTTCTCCCAGCTTAAGACTTAACCGATGGCTCTGTCCCCAGGGCTCCTGTAGCACAAAACTGCTGGAAGGGTTTGGGATGAGATTAGGGGGATTTTGACCTCCTCTAAGCTTTATGCTTGGCACAGGCAGGCAGCCTTCCATTATTACATCCTGCTCCTTTTCATGTTTTCCACTTGCAGGTTGGAGCCCTGACCAGCAGTGGGTATTTTGTAGTGCTGGTGTTTCCCTTCCTGTCTGGGGTCGGTTGGCATAGGATCACAGACTGGTTTGGGTTGGAAGGCACCTTAAACCTCATCCAGCTCCAACCCCCTGCCACGGGCAGGGACACCTTCCACTAGACCAGGTTGCTCCAAGTGCCATCCAGCCTGGCCTTGAACACTGCCAAGGATGCAGGAAGAGGCTTGCTTTTCTATCAGTTTTGAATAAAAGCAACCACGTAGGTGCCAAATCCCTTTGGATACCCCATTCCTTATGACAGCCTGGTGCTCCAACTGCCTTTTAAAGGGCTTATTGCTCCTTGAAAAGCCTGTGTGGCTTCTGCTTTTGCCCCCCTCAGCCTCAAGTGGAGCCACCATAAAGCCACTACATGAGCCACTACAGAAGCATCGGGCTCAGCTCTGAGTCAGCAGGGCTTTCTGGCTGGTATGAACGCACACATTGGGGTGTATGTATATCTATATATATATTTTTATATATATATTTAATACAGAGATATCAGAACATGGTTTTGGATGAAAAGACACCATATTTAAATTTCAAGGGTCTTCTCATCTATTGAAGCAGAAGTCAGATGAAAGTATATCCATGACTTTATTCTTCCATAAAAGAGTGCGACGAGGTAAAAATACAAAATCCTTAGGTTGAAAAAACCATCCTTACATTGTTAAAAAGGCATTTTTAGAGAGTAGGGAAGGATGGCAAAACCCACAATAACTCTAACAACAATTGCTTTAAACTCTGTGTTACTTTCTACTTTCCCTTGGTGTGGACAGTGACAAAAAGACTCTTAAAGCTTCTTAAAAATAGCCATAATTTTCTGCCTCTCAAGCGTGAACTCAGCTCAGGTACGTTTCAGCTGCAGACACCGCAGGGGGGATGCTTTGTTTCTTTAAGAATCTTATTTTTCCCTTAATTTTTTCCACGTTAATGGGAACATTTTTATTAAGCTTGTTTTGTTTTTTAATAACCTTGTCAGATTGGAAAAGCAGTATCCAGGTAACGGTATGTATATGAGGAGGAAAGAACGGATGGGTTTGGTTTGTTAAACATACTCTTGTACCTCTTCCAGCTGGCTGCAGGGGGGGGAGTGTTTACCTCTCCCTTCCTTGCACATCACCATGTTAATTACATCCAGAAGGGATCTTGTGGAAAGGAGGGTGCACTTCCCAAAGGAGCAGTTGGGAAAAGTCATAGCATCCTGGAATGGTTTGGGTTGGGAGGGACGTTACAGCTCATCCATTTCCAACCCCCTGCCATGGGCAGGGACACCTCACACTAGAGCAGGTTGCTCCAAGCCCCTGTGTCTAACCTGGCCTTGAACACTGCCAGGGATGGGGCAGCCACAGCTTCTCTGGGCTCCCTGTGCCAGTGCCTCAGCACCCTCATAGTAAAGAATTTCTTCCTTATATCTAACCTAAATCTGCCCTGTTTCAGTTTAAACCCATAACCCTTTGTCCTATCACTACAGACTCTTCATCAGAGTCCCTCCCCAGCATCCTTATAGCCCCCCTTCAGATACTGGAAGGCTGCTCTGAGGTCTCCACGCAGCTTCTCTTCTCCAGACTGAACAGCCCTAATTTTCTCAGCCTGTCTTTGTATGGGAGGTGCTCCAGCCCCCTGAGCATCCACATCTGGGCTTGCTCCAACAGCTCCATGTCCTTCTTATGTTGGAGACACCAGAACTGCACACAGTGCTCCAAGTTGGGGCCTCAGGAGAGCAGAGTTGTGGAGCAGGATCACTTCCTTTGACCTGATCATGCTCCCATTGATCACCACCAAACCCTAGGGAGAAAGGGAGCACGGTGTTGAGCCCAAGCAGAGCTGCGAGGTTGTTAAATCCTCTCTCTTTTTCTTTCTTTCCTCCCTCCCTTGTCCTTACCCGTCCAGAGTCGCACGCCCTGGACGGCGATGAGAGGCCTTGCACCGCCGCCGACGCCGCGGTCACGTTCTCAGCCTTGACGACAGCTCAGAAGGAAAACCACGCGTGCCACCGGGCGCTGCCTCCCCTGACGTCCAAGAAGCCCTGCTTGCTGAGCCCCCCGTCGCCGCTGCGGCTCACCGATGTACCCGAGCACGCCTCGGATGACTCCTCTGCCCACGCCATCTCCCTCACGTCCTGCGTGACGAAGGGCATGAGCTCCTGGTCGCTGCCGGGTGACTGCGAGAAGGCTCCTTTCACCATGATGGAGCCTGGAGGCATGTCAGCGTTGACGGGTGACTGCTTGATGCAGCCGAGCCGGACCTGTCTGGGCTGCTTTATTGAATCAAAGGACGGCATTGATGCAGAGCCGGGAATAAGCTTGAAAGTGGGGGATATAAATAGGGATTATGACACCTGTTCAGTCTCTGATATAGGGATTCACTGCATGAGCACAGGAGAAACCATGAGATATGGGGATCAACTGCTTTCAGACCAGCTTTTAAGCTTCCCTATGCATAAATCGAGGGCAGCGGACAAAAGAGATGCAGAAAAATCTGACAGTGATTCAGAGGACCCCACTCAGAAAAATTATTACGAGGGATTACTATTAGACAAATGCAATGGTGAGGAACCTTTACTAACAAATCCCAACCAGGAATGGGGCTATTTTGAATCTTTCATTAGTGAAAGTAAAATTGAGCTGCTTGACCTCTGCTCCAAAAATGAGCTTTCTGTAAATCTGTTTTCTGAGGAAGACGTGGATAATTACATGTTCGATGACGACGATTCCACCTTGGGAAGCGATGTCTGCTCCCTAAAGATTAGATATGAATCTTTCCAGGACAACGTGCGGGAGAAGACCACCACCCTACAGGAGGATGCCCAGTTCAACTTCTTCCCCAGCGTATTTGGGAACTGCACCAAAAGGGACAGCAGGAGCACCCTGAAAAGGGGGCCCAGCGGTGCCACCGACCCTTCTCAATTCAAATCTGAAGAAGGCATCATCTGGGGGGAGGAGGAGGAGGATGGCGAGGAAGAGGACGGCGAGGAGGAGGAGAAAGCTGCCTTAAATAAATCTTGCAACAGCACGGAGATGGTGCAGTACGTGGGCTCCAAGAGGAGCCACTTCTTGGACTCGGTGAATTCCACGGAAGACTCCGGGGAGTTCAGTGATGACAGCACTTGCACAGAGTCCTCCTACGATGTGCTGCGGGATATCAAGGACTGCAGCCGGTACCTGTCCCGGGACCATTCTGGCTCCTTCATTCAGCAGAACTATGGGTTGCGGGCTAAGAGGAAAGTGCGATACAGCGATGACTACCTGTACGATGTGGACTCCATCGAGAATGAGAAGATCCTGGACAAGAAGGAGTGGCTCCCAGACGGGCCCAAGGAAGAGGATGATGATGAGTGGTGCCCCAAGAAACGGCGAAAAGTCTCTCGCAAGGAGCCTCCCGTTATCATCAAGTACATCATCATTAACAGGTTTAAAGGGGAGAAGCATATGCTGGTGAAGCTCAGCAAAGTGGATGCCAATGAGACAACTGTTACCCTAAACGAGGAGCTGCTCAGCAAATACAAGAAGCTGGCCCCACTGAAGGGCTTCTGGCAAGAGAGGCAGCAGAGCCGGCTGGATTTGCTCAGATCGTCTCTCTACCACAAGCAGAATTTCTATCTTAACGGCTCAGATGCTTCATTCCTCCCTCACCCACGGAAGCGAAAATGCAAGCTAGCAAACAGGCACCGGATTCAAAGAATTAAAGCCATCGAGCAGTCAGTGAACAAGCTGGGCTCTTGCTCCTCTGATCACAAGCAGCCTTGCAGCAGTAAAGAGGACGCAGGCCTGAAAGGGCTGCCGACGTTGGCCATCGCTACCCCCAGCTGTGCCAACGGATTGCACGTACATGACATCCCGGGCATCACTGCCGTGAAATGCAAATCCCAGGAACGGGAGCACAAGGGGACGGAGAGGAAAGTGCTCCGCAGAATCAAATTCAAAAGTGAAGCCAGGTTGAAGTGCAAGAAGATCAAAGCTGCTACCAGCACGGCGGAGGGTTCCCCGGCGCTGGAAAACCAGGACTCTGCAGCGCGTCTGAAGGACGAAAACATACCCTGTGCTTCAGACAGCTCCCATCTCCCGGAGTGCCACGAGGATAAGGTTGCTAAAAATTCTCCTTTCCTACCATCCACCTCCTCTTCAGACAAGCCTCTGCCATCTGCTAATATCACCACCAATGTACCCCTGATCCCCGGAGGGTATCTGCAGACGTTGTTAGATGCTTCTGATTTGTCGAGCAACACCGGTATCTCATACTTCACCCAGCATCCCCCCGAGCAACAGCAGCAGCACTCGCTCCCCAGCATCGTCCCAGCGGAAAAGCCCTTCCCGGCTCTGCAGCCTGCACAGAGCTGTGTGCTCTCCCCGCCCTCCGAGTCGGAGCTGCAGCAGTCTCCTGGCCACTTGGAGATGGAGCAGAGCAGCTTCGGTAGCATGTGGCCAGCCAGCAAAGCTGCTGCCAGCAACCACCAGGACTTCCCCGGAGACATGCAGGAGGGGGCCGGGCTGCCGAGCGAGTTTGGCAGCGGCGGCAGTGCCACGGGTGCCGACGGCCTCCCTGCCTCTGGATACACTCAAGTCACTCTGAACAACGGCAAATTGCTTTACCAAAAAAATTACATGCCGGATAACCAACAAGTGCAGTCTGATGATTCCTATCAGTCATGTCATTTTAATAATGGAGAGGGGCGCTTTCATTTCCAGCGAGGTACACTAAGTACAGATGATGGCAGGCTCATTAGTTTTGATTCAGTGGGTTCATTGTCAGTTAGTTCTAGCAATTATAGTTCTTTAAGTTTAAAGTCTTGCGAAAAGGACGGCGAGGATGATATTAATGATGATTTCTTGGCCCACTGCAGTCCCAAGCTAGTGATCCAGCAAAGCATAGATGAAATCAGCCCGCTGAAGGAGTCCACGGACCTTTTAGACATTTCCAACTTCACACCTGATAGGTTCCGCCAGTCGTCGCTTTCGGAGATGTCCCCTCCGGACACCCCCAACCTGTCTCCGCAGATAGCTGGCTCCGACACCAAGCCTCTGGGCACCCTAAAGGGCTTTCAAGAGAACCCCCAGGCTGCCCTCAACAGCTCTGAGAAGGTCAAGTGGAACTGTGGGGTCCTGCAGAGCGAGGATCAGGCAGATAATGGGTTTGCTTTAAATAATCACCAGTTCCAGTTCCATATGTTCAACGATGAAGATTCTGTCAGCCTTCTCGAAAAGAGTCCATGCTTGTCAACATTTAATGAGCCATCTGGTCAAATTAGCACCAATAGCAAAGTGTCAAAATCGAAGAGGAAAAGTTCATCCAGCAAGAATGTGGGTACAAACCAAAGCTCTTCCCCGAAAGCCACCCGGAAAAAATCGCCCAAAACCAACAAAGGAACCGATAAACCACCAGGGAAAAACTCCAGGCAAGCACCCAAATCCACCAGGAAAGGGAAAAATGCAGTGGGAGTCAATGGTGAGAAGGCTCCGGCTGTTGGCAGCAGGGTAGTCAGCCAGCTGAGCAACGTGGCCACTGCCACCAAGGGCCTTGCCGAGAGCTCTCAGCACTGCAGCCCAGCCGGGGTGAAACTGGGCAAGCACAATGGGCTCTCTGGAGAGTGGGCGCTGGGAAAAGAGGGGAGCACGGGCTGGTCGGAAACCAGCTTGAGCAATGCCACCAGCCTCCTGGACGACGATCAGCGGGAGTTTGAGGAACCTTCCAACATCCTGTCCAACATCGCGTCGGGAATGGCGGATGTCCAGAGGTTTATGATGGCCTCCATCGAGCCCTTGTGGGGGCCTGTTAGCCACAACAGTGTTCCAGACATATTCCGGTCACCGGAATCCAACAGCCTGAAACTGAAAACTCTTAAGATTTTGGCAGGGACATCCCAAGAGTCAAAGAAGAAGGCGAATGGTGGCTCACCACCCGCAGCCAAGAACCACAAGTCAAACAACAAGGGCTCAAGCAAAAACGGCAGAGCAGCAACCTGCGATCCCGGTCGTCCCAACTGCTCAACCGGGTTCACCACGGACATTCCCACTCCCTTTTTTGATAAAAACTATAGTAACCTGAGCACTTTAGGCAATAACGGACCTACCCATAAAAAACTCTACCGTCACAAATCCAGTTCGAAATCGCTGCGGGATGAGAACTGTAAAATCAAGCGTATGGACCGCGAACAGCCCCACAAGGACCCACCCGTGACAGCTGCTTTTGAGAAACTGAGGTAATGCTGCACCAAACTGGCTGGAATGCCCCTTAACCTCCTTCCCACCTGCTAGGCTGCTCCTCAGTTTTTCCTTCCTTGAAAGCAAAAGTTGCATGAAAAAACAAACACAAACAAAGACATTCCCCTTTTTTATCGTTTCGGTTTTGGGGTTGGTTTTGGGGTTTGTTTTGGTTGGGTTGGGTTGGTTTTTGCTTTTGAAATGCATGAAAATACTTCTTACTTGCAAGCTACCTAAAGAATGACCAATTTTCTGGCTTGGCTGGGGGTGAAAACAAAACTAACAAGGCTACTCTTTCCTGCTGTTTGGCTTCTTCGGTTTTTAATTGCTTATTTATTGGGGGGGAAACGAAACAAACCATGATTTCACGCTGTTTTTAATGATTTTGGAAAGACTTTTTTCTTTTTTTTCTTTTTTCTTTTTTTTTTTTTTGGAACGTTTTGTAAGAAAAAAAAATTTAAAAACCAACCACAAAAAAAAAAAAAAAAGAGAGAGGTTATGCATCCAAAAGCCAAGATCTCGAAACTTAAAAGGCTCTTTTCCTTTGCAAATGAGAACTCGCTCCTAATTGAGCTTCACGTGGCAATTTTTGAGTGCTTTCTGGCCCCCTCTGCTGTTTTATCTCCTAACCTGCATCATCTAAAGCTGCATCTTCTCCACCTGCCCGCCTTTAGCACGTTCGCTCCGTCGTGGTGATGAGTCCAGACGAGCTAACTTGAGATGGCATCAAATGTTTGATTTTTTTCCTGCAGGGAATCAGACTCCATTCTTCTTAAAGCAGAAACAACACTTTTGGGTTTTCCTGTGTTTGAAGAAGAGACTCCCTTTTCTAGAAAGACGGTTGATGTTTGTTTCCTTTTGGTTTCTTTTTGGGTTGGGTTTACGTTTTGGTTTCCCATCGGTTCCTTTTTGAAACCTGCCTTGTGGTACGTTGAAATGTAAGTGCTGAAATGAAGAGTTTGAAATTGTGGGAATTTTATTCTTTGAAAGCAAAACCTAATCTGGTATTCTCTGTGAAAGACTGTTTTAAAAGTCATACTGTTGTACAGTAGTTTATGCACTATTACCCACAACAACAAAACAATTGTGCCAAACTATGAACAAGTGACTGTATTGTATATATTTTTACTTCTCTATCAACATTGGGTTGTGAGTGTTTTCTGCAGCTATGCCTTTTGGTTTTACTAGAAACATTCCAGTTGTTAAGTACTAACCACCCCCCTTTGAAAGCACCTGTAACTCACGAGGAAAACGATGGTGTTCACTTCTACAACTTACCAAAAGTTTTATGGACATGACTAAAAGTGTGCCAAATTTACTTACCTCATTTCATGAATTCACCCTGTGGTTTAAAGCTCATAAAGGGAAAAAAAAAAAAAAAAGAAAAAAAAAGAAAAAAGGAGAAAAAAGAAAAAAAAAAAAAAGGAAAAGAACGGGGGGGAGGGGGAAGGAAAGGAACTTTGAAACGGATGCTGGGAAATGGTAACGTCCTCTCTTTGAAACCATGAGCAGAACAACTTCATGGTGAACTGTTGAGTTTCATTATAGGAGAGAGTTGAAATGGTGGAGGAGTTCAGAAACCCACTGACACGGTAAGTTTGCCAGGAACTCAAGTGTCTGCATCTAGAGACTACAGAACAGCTGCTTTTCAAGTGTCTGTTTTCTTAAAGCAAAACCTGTAGCTGAAGATCATTTGAAATGCAAAGTTACATTGCTAATTCTTTGTATCTCAGTTTTATATATTTTATAAGAACCTGGGATGAATTCTAAAAGAGTTATAAAAACAGAACTAATACGTTTCATACCTTTATTGCTATTTACTTTTCCTTTGAGTAGTTTCTTGAACATTTTCGATGCAGAGCCTGTCCAAAGCGCTCTCCTTGTCATAGCTTTGGTGTTTCCTACATGTCTAACCTTGCGATGCCAATATAGTTTGAACTTTCAACAGCAAAGTCATTAGTTTTAAACACAACTCAGACCCTTTTCTTTGATTCAGTTCATAGGATCATAAAAACAAACGGAGCTATTTGTGATCTCACCGATCAGGGCCGGATCATACATGACTGGACTTTATCAAGACAGCATTAAGAATTGAATGCTAAATGTATTCTCAAAAGGCCTTATTTGTAACCCTACTCGCCACACCCTCATCCTCCACCACAATAACAAACCCAACAAATATCTCTTTTCCTTGTGCAACTGAGAGCCTGTGCATTTTGCTGCTGATTTCTCATGAAACCTTGATATGCAAGAGCCCTGCTAACTGGGAGCTGTTGGGAGCAGAAGGACGTGAGGCTTGGACATGTTTATGCAATAGGAAATGATGAGAAAGAGGAGCCTTAATAGCAGTCAGACAGGTCATGTTCTTGACCTGGTCGTGAGCACAGGACTAGACTTGGGTTTCCTTACAAGTAGGGCTTTTTCAGCCCAGGTGCAAGGCAAAACAGCAGAATAGTTGTAAGTTAATTTAGCAAAACAGCAGAGTGAACACTTAGAGTTGAAGTGGAGCTGCAGAGTGTCGATTTGGAATCAAAATGTTTTCAGCATTTGCAGATCTCCAGGTACAGCTTAGGCTCAGCTCTGAATCCCGCAGAGAACAGCGCAGTAATTGCATTGCATTTTGTTTAACAGATGAAGGAAGGAGCTCTGAACGAAATAGGAATTCTGAAAACCATCCTCTGAGTTCATTTATGCCATGAAAAATGCAATGTGGGTGTTGTCCGGAGCAATTGCTCTGGATGAGTGCAGTCCCTGGGTACTCTGCAGGGTGCAGCATCCCATCCCAGCTCTGGCTCCCAGAGGCTCATCCAGAGGGTGCTCAGGGTTTATTTAGGAGCTCTGCTAGAGCTCCATCCCTGGGTGTTAGGCTCACCTGCAGCCACCATCCTCTCTCCCCTGCTACCCCAGTATCTGTCTTTTCTCTTTGTGTGGTCATCAGGTGCTGCAAGCTTCAGCCAGTGCCATGGTGTTGATGTACCCCGTTTTTTCATCCTTCCTCCTGCATGCTGCAGTATGAGGAGCTGCCAGCTCCCTTCTTTCACATATTCAGGCTGCAGCTCCCATGGAGACAGGTCAGGTCCAGGGCTGGGATATGGCACGGCTCTTCTTTTTGACCCAGCACCATCGTTTGCAAGCACATTTCAACTGGCCTGCACTGTGCTCCTTACGCTTAATATTATGAATACGGGACTCATTGTAATAAGATACCCTGTACAGAAACAGGTAGCAATATTTATTGCTTGTGAGAGATGTTCAATAGGGCATGAAGATAAGGCATAAAACATATCAGCTGTTTTATTGTATGTTGGAAATCCATGAATACCCAGCTAGGTGTTTCAGGACGCTGTTAATCACAAATACCAGCTGCCTTGTTGCTCTCTGCTTCAGTCCTTCTGTCTTTGGCGGTCATCCCTTGTCCTCCCATAAAATCTCTGACTTGGGAAGACGTTCATGAGCCTGGTTTCCTTGTGGTGTGGCACTGGCCTTTCTCTATGGCTGAAAACGTGATCTCTGCTGACTGACCTCCAAATCTGGACCCTTTGGCCTCCTCCCTTTTGATCATGATAGAATCATAGAATGGTTTGGGTTGGAAAGAACCTTTAATGGTCCCTGCCATGAGCAGGGACGTCTTCAAATAGATCAGATTGCTTAGAGCCCTGTGTACCTTGGCACTGAATGTTTCCAGGGATGGGGCATCTGTCATCTCTCTGGGCAACCTGTGCCAGCGTTTCACCACCCTCGTCATTAAAGATTTCTTCCCAACGTCCTTCTCCACAGGGCTGCTCTCAATCCCTTCACCCCCAGCCTGTATTGATACTTGGGGTTTCTCCAACCCAAGTGCAGGACCCAGCATTTGGCCTTGTTGAGCCTCATGAGGTTTGCATGGTCCCACCTCTCAAGCTTGTCCAGGTCCCTCTGGATGGCATCGTGTCCCTCGGGCATTTCAACCACACTACTCGGCTTGGTGTCGTTTGCTGAGATTGTGCTCAATCCCACTGTGTTACTGATGAAGATACTGAACAGCACTGGTCCCAGTATGGACCCCTGAGGGACACCACTTGTCACTGATCACCATCCAGATATCGAGCTGTTGACCACTACCCTCTGGATGTGACATCATCCATCCTCATCCACTGAACAGTCCATCCATCAGATCCATCTCTCCCGTTTAGGAAGAAGGATGCTTTAGGGGATCATGTCAAAAGCCTTATAGAAGTCACAGAATCAGAATCACAGAATCATTACATAGTTGACATCCGTAGCTCTTCCCTTCTCCACTCATGTAGTCACTCATCATGGAAGGCCACTGGGTTGGTCAGGCAGGACCTGCCTTTGGTGAAGCCCTTTTTATTATTCTCTGCATCCCTTGCCAAGTCCAGCTCCAGCCACAGCTTGGCCTTCCCAACCCCATCCCTGCACAACCAGGCAACATTCCTGTACTCTTCCCAGGATACCTGCCCCTGCTTCTACTGCCTGTGCGTTTCCTTCTTGCCCTTTACTCTGACCAGCAGGTCTCGACTCAGCCATGCCAGCCTCTTGCCTTCCTTTCCTGATTTCTTATACCTGGGGATCAAGAGCACATGTGCTCTATGGAAAGCATCCTTAAAGGTCTGCCAGCTCTGCTCTGCTTCCCTGTCCCTGCAGGCAGTCCCCTTGGGAGGTCCTATTGACCAACTCCTTGAAGAGCTGCAAGTTTGCTTTCCTAAAATTCATCTCCACCTGCCTACACTACCTCAAGGTTTTCATCGCTCCCCACCTTTGACTCACTCCTTGCCATTGCACCTCTCTTTCTCCACTTGCCCTTCTTGTCAGTATTGGTGAGGTTTCATTTCTTACAGCACAGTTCCCAGCCGTGGGAGGACCAGGACATGGGTCCCATCCATCCCTGCCCACCATCCGCACACATTGAGGCTCCCCGTGTTGGCTCCCATCTCAGCTCATCCTCCAGCTCAGTCCCACTGCACTTCCAGCCTCCTCTTGCATCTTCTTCTTGGGCTCCTGCCTGTTTGGGACAACCAATCCAAGCCAGGCAAAAGACTTTTATTCTGCAGCATCCATTAAAATGTCTTTTCTACTTTTATCTTGTCTCACTCCTACTCTAGAGGTGTCCCACTGGGTGCTGTTTGACAGGACCAGTGCCAGTGATGCTGCTCTCCTAAAGCTGCGCTGTGCTGGCACACTGCGGCTTGGGCAACCTATAATTGGCAGTGAAATTAGGAAGGAGAAACCAGCCACTTGCAAAGGAAGGTCATAAAATCCATCTGAGAGGAGAACAACGTGGAGCACTTCCTTGTGGCTCTTGCTCCACCTCCTGAAGGAATCCTATGGAATGGGAGCATCGGTCTCCCTGCAGTGACTGTACCATACCGGGGATATCCTGCAGAAAGAATTCCTACAGCGACCTAGCAGTAGCCAGCCCACCCCCAGTCACCATCCACTGCTGGAGATACTTGCATATAGAGGTTTTGTAAATAGAAAAATAATCAATGATGGGGATTCAAGTAATAGGTTTTTATAAAAGAAAAAAACCTCTTTTCCAGGTTTACATCTTGCTTTTCTTTTTATAAGCATAAAAAGGGGGGATTTCTTGAACAACAGCTTGAGAATAATGACCGTGGACCAGTTTTAGGTGTTGTTCTGGGAGGAGGAGGAGGAGAAGGAGGTGAGCAGAGCACTAGGGCTGTCCCTTGCTGGTGCTGCACTGTCCTGCTGAGGCCAGGTCTGTGTTCAGAGAGAGCTGAGGCTGTTCTCAGCCCGGCCGTGGTCGCTTTGTGAACCCATTGCTATTGGTTTTTCTTGGCACTATGGCTCCAATGAGCCACGAACCAAAATAAAGATGTTTTAAGCATTTTCATCCTTTACCTGCTGGACCATATTCTTCTTTCCCTAAGGTCCAGATCCAGCAAAGCACTCGGGTTGGTCCTATAGGCTCTTGCTCCCCAAGTGCTTTCCTGGATGGGCAGTGGCCTTTGCTGTTAAATCATGAGCAAAAACTCCCTTGAGGTCAGTGTTAGTGAGCAGAGGATCAGGCGTGTGGACTTCAGTCAGTGCAGGATCAGGCCCTCGGTCTTACTTTCTCAACTCGGTGTGTTGGACTTTGCCTGTGCAGCTCCCAGGGGGTCCGGTGGAAGTTGCATGGTTCAAGCGGCTGACATCTGTTTGAGAATGTGCCTCTTTATCTCTTCAGCATGTGAAATGATGCAAAAAAAAAAGGAATTAAATATATATAAAATAATCAAAGTACAATGTCTGTGGTAGAAGCAAGGCTTTCAAATCTGTTTCTCAGGTAAACAAGTGACACTAATGACAGTGGAGTAACAGCCATCTAAGGGAATTGGGATTTAAAGCAGGAGGATGCCCTCCATCTCGCAGGATGCTTGGGTTGCCAGACACGTTTACTGAGCCTTTGAACACTTGGTACAAAAGGAAACCAGAAGTCAAATTGATATTCGCCACTACCCTTCGCTAGACAGACAAACGTCCATTGCAAAAGCACAAAGGGAAGACTCAAACATAGACTAAACCACACACACACACACACACACACACACACACACAGGAACGAAAGGTACCAGTTAAACTCCTTTTGTCTCTTACTCCCAGTGGGAAGCAGGGTAGAAATCCAAGGAGCTGCTCCGTTCCGGGGCGTTTCGACTGCTGCCTCCAGAGATGTGAATGTACTTTACTGCTCCTTGAGTTCCCTCCCATAGAACTAGAGGCACCTCGTTAGGAAGTTGCTCCTGTTTTATGGTGCTAAAGAAAACTTTTATCCCCCCCTTGAGCATTTAAGAACTATAAAATGGCCCTTTTTATGAATGTAACATATCCATTTCTGTTCCACATTTTACACTGCAATTTTAACATGTTTGGAAATGATTTGCCTTTTTTCTTTTAGAATAAGCTTTATAAATATTCTGTAGAGTCAATTGAAGTATAATTCTTAAGGATCACTCTAAGACGCCTACAAAATCTTGTATATTTTTAAGTGTGCCAATTTGTAAAATATTTTGTAAGTGTATATTTTTCTTAGGAAAGTGCTGTGAAGTGTTTGTATGTGTGAGGTTTCCCTTTTCTTGCACCTCCGGGTGTTAATAAAAGGATGTATACTTAAAAGTTTCTGGTTTTAAAAACCAAAATACAAAGACAAAAAAATGACAACTTTTGTTGGGAATTTTGTAATAAACCCCCTCCCCCCCCCAAAAAAAAAAGAGCTGTTGTGAACGAGTGTAGTGATATCGTGTAAAGGAACCTGGACAATTTGTGAGCGCTTTGCTGTTTTATAGATCCTCTTGTAAATTATTCTTGTAAGATTTTGGGTTTTGTTGTTCTTGTTGCAAAGGTTTTAAATATTTGTGACTGACTCTGTATGGTGGAAACGTCATCTTGTTAACTTGCTGAGGTTTGTTATATTGTTTATGGAATAAATAAAAACCTTTAAAAGCTCATTTTAAGATCATGTATGAAGAAGAAATTAAAACTGCCGTTTATTGACTATTAGGAATTGTTTCTTTTGAACAAATCACTGTTAAGAGATGAGGACCGGGCCCCTCCGCGCACGCTCCTGGTCCCGGCCCGATGGCTCCATTGGGCTGATGCTCGTTAGCGTGAAGCAGATTAGAGATGGAGGCATGGCTGGGGATGGGAAGAGGTGCGGAAAGCACTTGGCTCACTTCTGCTGTAAAGAAGTGTATTTTTAATTGAGGACTGGGGACGTCAGCAAATTGACACAGAAGGAATTATGGGTTCGTCTGCCGAGGGCATGGAGATGGGCAGTGCAGCATGCCGAGACCTGAGGCTCTTCCCAGCCCACAGTGCCTGGAGAGAGGGGGTCCCATCGCATTCCCAGTGCTGGAAGCGGCCCCCCGGACTGGCCTTTTCCTGGGCGGGAGCAGGTGGGTGCAGTGGAATACCCATGGTTATGAGCGCTGCTGTTTTCCTCTTCATTTTCTTGTGAAAATGCCCCAGAAAACAGTGGGGGTTTTAATTCCCATTCCTTTCATTAGCTCTTCGTGTTGACAGGAACCATGGGAGGGGGGCATTAATTCAGCCTGAGGGCTTCCCAAGCCCTGCCAGAAGAAAGCAGGACACGGGCACTGTGTTTAGCAACCAGATCAAGGGATGAACCTGGCACAGAGGCAGGAAATGAGCCCCCAGAAGCAGACCTGGTGCCTCTACGAGCTGCCTAAGTTCACAAACTGCTTCCAGGCCACTGCTGCCTCCCCGGAACTGTGTCAGGCACAACGCGGCACAGGATTTCAGTGCTCCCCACTGGTCACAGAATCCCAGACTGGTTTGGGTTGAAGGGACCTCAAAGCTCACCCAGTTCCAACCCCCTGCCATGGGCAGGGACACCTTCCACCAGAGCAGGTTGCTCCAAGCCCCATCCAACCTGGCCATGCAGATCCCAATGACGGGAGCCTGGAGCAGGAAGCGAGGCAAGCACTGGATCAGGGAAGCCTCTCTGCAGCTCGGCTTTGAGAAGGACCAAACCCAACCTGGTGCTGCTCACTGGTTAAGTAAAGTGTAGAGGGACCGATTCAAGCCCGTGGTCACCAAATCCATCCAGCCTGCCCTCCAACATGGAATCAGACCCACAGCCTGCACACTGGTCATAGCTGTAGCTCCTCAGTGCAAGTTTTAGCTGGGAGTCTTGGGGACACACTTTCTAACAGGGCCTTTTGCCATAGGACAACAATGTCTTGAGCCACCCAAGGCATTCCCCTTTGGCAAAGCCCCAACCATCTAGCACAGGTTAATGATGATCTTCCAGTGCCCCTGTGCTTTTAGCAGGGGCATTTACTTGCCTCGTTTTGGTAATCAGAGCTGGTGATCCTAGGCGGGGATTGATGGAAAGGACCAGCACAGAGATGCCATCACTGCCTTGGCAAAGTACTAAAAATGAAGATAAACAGCTGGTAAGGGTAAATTAGAGTTAAATTGCCCTCCACTTGAATTGCACAGTCTCATCTTTGTAGCATTTTAAAGGCAGAGGTTTGTGCTTGTTCAAAGGGATAAATTCCCACATTTAAAAACCAAAACACAGCGAAAACTACCCCATAAAATAAGGCACCTGTTAGCTGCATAAATCCCCCATCTTTACCCAAATAAAACACGTTTAATTAAGCATTTGTATACCCGAGTAATGCTACAGAAAGGGCTCTGTTAAAGCGGGTTTGTGTTTATCTAGCACATTTATATTAGATGCACTGTAATTAAAACACTTGTAACTTCTGGAGGAACCGGCATCCATCTACGTGTACGGCCCAGCGGCTTTTCCGGGTGAGTGAAAGCAGAGACAGGTTTTAATGAGGATGTGATTTAATAGCACCGGGAGCTGCCGCCTCAGGCTGCGGACAAACCTGCCCCGGGTAAAACCAGCCTCTCCTCAGCGGCTGCAGCTGCAGCCGAGCTGCGGCCACCGGGAGCAGCAGTGGAATTCGGCAGTGCATTCCCCAGGATGGCTCAGGAGCAGGGTTTGCACAGCGGCGTTTCAACCTGTGTAATGCGCTGCCTGGTTAACAGAAGGAGCAGCAGTGAGGTCAGGAGGTAACACCAAGCACCACGCACACACATCCTGGGAAGAGTCAGACTTGGAATCTGCCTCCTATAGCACTTCCCATTATGAGGTTACCCCTGCCTAAAGGCTACTCTGCTGTACCTTGACTCAAAGCCACCTTAACACCCACCCTCACCACCCCAGCAGCCGGTGTGGGAAACCCACCCTCCTTGTGCTGCTTTCTGCAGAGAACTCACCTATTTCAACACTTGGGAAGTGGGACGCAGTAAATCACTGCAGGCCTGTCCATGGCCCCATCTGGTCCCAGCAAACTCATGTGTTTAAGCAGGGCGCGCTCACGAAGCTCGTCCAAATCCAGGTGAGGACTCCCACAAGGCATCCCAGGTTTCCGGAGTGGTCTGAGCAATGGCACTGAGCCTCTTCAGCTGAGTGATGACCTGGTGGTCTGCCCGTCTTTATCACCCCCTTCAAATACGCTGCAGTTAGATCCTGTGGGCTTGGGCATAAGTGTCCCAGAGCAGCACAGGGTTCCCGCTGTGAGGGGCTCCGGCAGGATCCTGCTGCTGAGGATGAGCAACTGCAGTGCTCAGCTCCCTTTGATCTGCTATAACCCAGTGTCTGGGGTCTCATCCAGGGAGAGGAGACATCCTGCTTTAGTTGAGCCAGGCTGGACTGTGATGGAGTTTTACCTGATCAGAGCACGGAATGGGAGAAGCTGATCAGTTCTCCAATGAATTTGGTAGGGTTTTTTCCTTTTTATATTGCCAAAGCTCAGGGGCTCTTTCATTTTGAAGGGCAGGGTCAGTGTGGTTTGATGTATTATTATCCACGGCATATGCTGAGAGCGGACAGAGATTGTCTGGGTGCTGTTTGCATGGATTTGGGACTATGAGGGCGCATTAGATGTGGTTACACTCATTTTGGGGAACCACAGCTATGCCATTTTCCAGCTGCTGGAGTACCTGATTGGCTAAGGATGCACAAGCCCATGAGGAACTCATTCGGGTCTCCCTGTGCCATGCTGGGGAATGGCATGGACTGAACCACATGCGGAAGCTGAGCTTTTACTGTACGTTTTGCTTGGGGTTTGCTTTAATATAATCGGTCTCTTGCTGCAGAGCACACGGGGGGAGATTTGCAGCATGCTAAAACCAGAGAACCGGCACTGTGAGCAAAGCAGTGATGGGAAAAGTAACCCAACAGCACCTAAGCTTTGCTTAATCACTCAGTGGGCTGAGCAAAAACCACTCAGAAAGGTCAAAGGGCCAGCCAGGCGCAGGGCTGCATCCCAAGGGCTCACTATGCAGCATTCAGGGATGGTGTGGATTCAGTCAGAGCAGACATCAGAGCACAGCGCTGCAGCCCGAGCTCTGCCGAACATTTCAGGTCATCCCATGCCGCCACCTTGGTTGGATTTCCCGCCTGATGTATCCAAAGGAAAAGGGGCTGGATGGGCTCCAGCACCGCTTGTTCTCTCTGCTGCCCCTTCCCTGAGCTGGTAACATCGAACTGCAAGGACTCAGAACTCCCTCTCCCCAAGCCTGTGCCTATGGGCTGGTGCCTGTCTCACCAATGGACCGGCTCAGCCCAGCCACCACCCTGCGTGCCGCTGGCCCTCCTGGGCCCATCACCTGGACAGAGCCAGCACAGGGTGGGAATATTCTCCTGCGATGAGCTCGGGCTGAAGCGTTTGCAGGCGGGAGGCCTCTAGAGGGTGTCAGGTGATGAGTTTACATTGTGGATGCATTTTCCTCTCTTCCTGCAAGAAAGTGGATACAGAAACCTGGCGACTGCTTTGTGCCGGGTGTTTGTAAACGCTTCTCTTGGATGCATTTCAAACTCAGGAATGACAATGGGAACCATAAATGAGGAGGCCTGTTGCAGCGCTGTGAGTGCCTGCGGGCTTTGCAGCACTCGAAGCAGCAGCACATGAAGCAAACACTGCTGTCTGTGCGCCAATGCTCCCAGTTCCCCTCCACAAATCCATAGCCCAACTGCAGGTGATGCCTTATGCCCTACACAGGCGGCTTTACACCATCCAAGGTGGGAACTGGCTACTGGCACTGGAGCTATCTGCAAACTTTCTGCTGGGGAGGAGGAGGTTCAGGTGCACTCAGGGCATCAGGTCGCATCCTGGCCCCTATTACCAACTAGACAGTCCACCTTGAGCTCATTAAAGCTCAGCTTTAATAGCAGCTAGCTGACATCCCTGCCATTTCATACCAGAATCAACTATCACCTTCACCAGGTGAGCCTTGGCAGTTAAGCTCTCCAGCTCATCTCATTCAGAAACCCAGGCAGAAACCCTTCCCTCAGGCCCAGGATACACCCCAGCACCATCTCCATGCCTGTCTCTTCTCCTGCTCCATAAATATGCCTATCCACTGCAGCGTGCTGGCTCTGGTGCTTGGTGGAGTAGAGGAGGTCAACATGGAGCCCAAACCTGGCCTAAGCCCTGGATGTAAGCCCCAAATCTCGGATGTAAGCCCACCAAGCCTCACAAAGCCCAACAGACACCCAAGCTGGGACTGTCCTTTCTGCAAGCCACAGATGAGCTCTGAACCCTGCTGCTCTTGCTGCCATAGTCCCAGCGCAGCCAATCATGGTCCACTGGCCTGGCAACACCACATCCAAACGGGATTGTTTTACACCTCTGCAGGTATGAGCTGTCAGAATGGGTGATGGGTGGTTTATGCTGATGGATACTCACAGGCTTCCCTCATCAAACCACTGGGTTTTGTGCAATTACACCTATAGCTTTTGCTTCACAAATAGATTCTGTGTGGCAGCAAAGGCACTGGTTCAGTAAAACACTTAAACACACACTTTATCTTCAGCATGTTGGAGATTATATCCCTCTTTAGCAAAGCATTTAAGTATGTGCTTAATTTAAGGATTTAATTAAGGATTTTAATTGTAGACTTCAATATGTGCTTACCTGCTTGGCTGAATATGGCTGAGATTACTACACACGCTGAAGATTTTTACATAAAGTAAAAGACTAATTCTGAATGAAGATGCTATGTTATTCCCACATAATGCAGTTAAAACATAAATAAGGAAAAGGCAAGAGGCAGTTAACTCGATTCCTATAGCTGAAAGTAGCATCCATGACCAAATCTGAGTTGATTAAAATAGAGTATTATCAGTTATAGCCTCTGAAGTGGAATTGCAGATCAATAGAAAGGGGCACCTTAAAAATGGGTCTCCAGGTCATAAGCTTTAACTATGAGGAAGGAAGGATGCAGACATCCCCTCTTTCACTGGAGACAGAGACCTTGAAATATAAATGGTCCCCAAATAATGGGGCCTTTTCTCCAGTCATTAGGGGTTTTAAGCTGATTTCCAAAGGGAAGAGAGCTTCTGCCATCGCATGGCCAGCCTGTCTTCTGGCCACTTCTGTCACTTCTGAGCTCTGCGTTAGATTTCACCTAACTAACCAAAAAATCACAACCCCCCCAAAAAAGGATTCCAAAGATACCAACAAGCTCCAATGAGCTGAACGCAAACAAGTGGCTGGTCCTTTGTGTCCCCAGTAGCATCTGCTGCCACTGGAGCAATTTGTCCACCCTGATACTGGGACAGAGGAAGGAGTGATGCTGATGCACAGTCTCCACCTTGCTGCAGGACTGAGACTTCACTCCTGCATCTCCTACTCTGCTGATGTCTTAAGATGCTCTGAGGCTCACAAGCCAACTCATGCTCAGCAGATACACGGATTTGAGCTCCTTCTTAGGATGTTTATTTTCCTGCATGCCTGCAAAGTGTGTACGATTTAAATACACACCAGCGATGCCACTGTGAAGTACAGCAGTCACTGTGCTTTACTGCAAAGGGGAACAAAATGCCCTTGGCATCTCTTTGCCTTTTTGTTTGCTCAGGTTCTTTGTCATTTTACTGTTTCACTGACATTTTACTTTAACTAAGCTACATCATGCGGGGGGAGATGTGGTTGCTGTCTGCAAGTATTTGGAAGAGATAAACACATGCAAATGGGAGAGGAGGAGCTGAGACTTAGAAGTGTTGGAGGAAATTAAGGAAAAGGAATGAGCCTAAATGACAGCAATGTGAGGAAGTTGTTTATCAGTGCTGCATGGCTCTCATCACCTCTCGTGAAAGGGTAAGAGTTGTTATGTCCGCGTGGTGCCAGGACTTGGGTGTAACGGAGCAGCTGGAATGGCCAGTTCCTTCCTATTCTTTTTTGGTTTCATTATCTTTTGAGATACAAAAGTTCCATTTTTCCCATTTCATTTAATTCCTCCTCAATTCTCACCACTTTCTTACCGTCTAAACACTCGTCTCTCAAGCACTCCCCTCCTTCTGCCTGGGCTTCTGGGGCTGCAAAGCATCCTCCTGATTTCTTCCAAGAGAAAAGGAACAGCAGAGATGCACTGGGTCTGGCTGAGATGGAGTTAATTTTCGCCTTCATTGCACTGTGCTGTGTGCTGGTAGCTGGAAAGGTGTTGATAACACACCAGCAGTCTCAACACACTGTGAGCAGTGCTCTGCAGCATCAAGGCTGGTTCTCCAACATTGCCCCCCACCAGGAGGCTGGGGGGGGACGACACAAAGCCAGGACCCAAACTGGCCAAAGGGATATTCGATATCATATGATGTCTGCTCAGCAATAAAGCTAAGAGAAAGGAGATGAAGGGGCATTATGTTTGTCTTCCGGAGCAATCGCTGCGCATATTGAAGCCCTGCTCCCTGGCAAGTGGCTGGGCATCGTGTGCTGATGGGAAGTAGAGAACGAATCTTGTTTTCCTTTGCTTCCGTGCATGGCCTCCTTTTGTGCTTTATGAAACTGCCTCTATCTTGACACACATGATTTCTTTCCATCTTATTTTCTTCCCTACCCCATTCAGCTGAGGAGAGAAGTGATAGAGGTGATAGAAGTGAGAGAAGTAATAGCCTGATGGGCACCTGGTGTTCAGGCAAGGTCAACCCACCACAGTCCTTTTTGGAACCCAATATGGGGCTTGACACAGCAGCAGGTTTGTATTAAGCATGCTGTAGCTGGAACAGTTATGAAGTGGTGAGCTTCTGTGTGGGTCATGGAGTTTGTTGGCTGCACTGCTTATCTCTCAGTTTTGCTGATCTTGGGAACATGCCAGTGCAAACAATGGCCAAGTGCTTTGTGCTGGCACTGGTGAACTTACTGCGCTGGGGAGCTATCCTGTGGGGAGAATAAAGAGCCCAGATTCCTCACGGTGCAACACTGGCCATTCTCTGAGTCTGAAAAAGTGATCTCTCTGCTGACTGACCCCAAACCTCAGAAATTGTCCTGAGCCAACCACTTGCCCTCCTCCCTTTCGACCTTCATCTCCAGCTGCCTCTCACCACCTCATCACTAATGAAAATCTGGCTAATCCAAGCCAGGTAAAGGACTTTCATTCTGCAGCATCCCTTAAAATGTCTTTTCCACTTTATCTCGTCTCACTCCTGCTCTAGAGATGTCCCACTGGGTGCTGCATGAGGGGACTGGTGTCAGTGGTGCTCTAACACTGCTCTCCTAAGTCCCTCTAATCTGCTCTGCAGCCACCTCTGTGTTTAAGGACATGGAGGGGGTTTTGTGCCATATGGAATCCTCATATAGCAACAGCAATGTCTTTTTGCTAGCAGCAGTCAACAGACAAGCAAAGAAAATGTATGTTACCTACAGCTGCTGCCTGTGGCCAGAGAAGCTGCCTCTGGCTGTGTGAAGGTACCCGAGATGGAGAGCACAGCCTGACATGGCTTCATGTGCTGCCTCACACAACTGATGATGGTGTGCTCTGGTCTTGCTGCGATGGGATGACAGGGCTTGGTGGTCAGCCCACCATTAGCTGCAGTGACCACAATTAGCTGCAGCAACATTCAGCGCAGTGGCTGAACATCACACTTGGAAATGGCTCAAGAATGGGAGATTGGGCACTGGGTAAGAACTAACCTCATAAAAACTGATGGGAAAGAGGGAGCTTCTGCTCGTTTGGAATGTAACAGCGTTCTTGAGGGAACTGTGGCTGTTTGCAAGGACAGCTTAAATCCAGCTCTTCATTGGTGCTTTGCCTTTGCTCCTGTCCTGCAGCGAGTTTATGTATTGAGCCATCTTAAAATGCAGAAGGAGAAGCAACTGTCATGCAGAGAGAGACCAGCCAGCAGTTATACCTACAGAGTTCCCATTCAATAGCCTTTCCTGCAGACAAGCCACACATGGAGATAGCCCAGGCAGCCAAAATGACATTGTAGGCTCTTATTGATCCCTGTGTCTGGGGGACAGAAGGGCTTAAACAATTACAAGTGAGTTCCCATGGAAGTGAGTTCCCATCTTGCATCTCTTTGTTTCCTGCATAAAGCATAAAAGACACTTCTATCTCCTCTTGTCTATACTGCACCTTTTTTTCTTTACCATCACAATGGATTCAGAGGTCTTCCAGACTGCATGATCAGGCTTCTGGCCTTTTAATGGAAATAACCATAGCGGTGTGTAAATAAAGGCAGCTTCAGACAGCAAATCCACTTGCAAAGAGAAAAGTATTTAA
This sequence comes from Psittacus erithacus, assembly GCA_009867235.2. Taxonomy (NCBI): domain Eukaryota; kingdom Metazoa; phylum Chordata; class Aves; order Psittaciformes; family Psittacidae; genus Psittacus; species Psittacus erithacus. The sequence continues at coordinate 5,911 of WYDI02002945.1, read as the reverse complement.
GAGATGTGTTTTCTGGAGCACAAGACATTTTATAGCTAGGTTCTATGCCAGAAGTGTCTCAAGAATGGTGGCCGTAAGCTGGCAGAGGGGATGCAGGTATCAAGGGAAATAGGAAACCCAGTGCCACAGTGAGGGCTCAGCTTGTCCTGCTGTCTGAAATGCAGCACGAGTTACTGCAGCAGCAAATAGCCATCGTTGGTGTGAGTTGCTTTTGCCTATCACCACTTCAGAGAGTCACTCAGTATAACTGAATGTGCCTTCAGATGATGATCTAGAGCAAATAACCTGGGTAATGCTTGACATAGCAAGCTGTCTATCAAACATCATGTGCTTCTTATCTTATTGCATGTTGTACATCTATCTTCTTCTTTGAGAGGAAGGGAAAGAGAAACCTGTGGCATTCAAAAAGTATAAATGAAAAGATGTCTTCAGATGTGGTACCAAAGCTGTGATGACCAGGATCCTTTATGCCTTATACTGTGTAGTACAGTGTGATCATGGAAACCTTGATTTGGATTGCAGGGCTGTGATTGACGTGCTCCTGTTTCAATGCACTACCAGTACAGACAGCAGAAAATCTCTGCCAGTTCTGAGCCGTATAAGGTACATGACCTACAGATGAGTCAATCTAATTTTATCCTGTAGCGAGCACTGGTGCACCTGTATAATGAATAGCACATTATCACATCCTGTGCTTGACTATCTCAATATAATATGTTTAGTCCTCATATCCTTCAGTCCATCATGTTATTTATTATTTCATCTAATGTATGCTAGCAAGATGCAGCCCTATTTATCCTTCTGAGGACAACAATAGCAAGGATAAATGCTAAACTAAAGGAAAGAATTAAACAAAATAGCAGCTCTATTTGTGCTATGCTGCGATGCAATTCTTGGCAGCCCCAGAGATTCAACAGTCTGGTATTTATCACGACGAAAAGCAGAAACGTCTGATGATTACATGAAGGGAAATAAAAAGACTGAACATAAACTGCAGACTGAGAGATAAGGGCACATTTCTACAGCAGGCAGCTGCTAAAGTGGTGGAGTGTCAAGTCAGCCCCGTGCTGCAGCAGAGCGTGCCCAGGACAGGGCACTGAGGGGGGCAGAGCTGAAACCAGTGATAAACAGGACAGTTTAATACCAAAGAGGAGAATTAGGCAGCCTGCTTAATCACATTATTTAACACCATGAGGATTATTTTTAAGGAATTTATATCCCTCCTTTCTGTCCCATCGGATAACGCTGCAAAACGCTGACATTGGCTGTGGAGACTATTTAAGATCTTTCTTTTTGTGGTGTTCAGTGAGAGGCCTCTGTCCAATAGTCCCCGTGTCAGAGATTTAGCATTGACACGAGTCCCTCGAGGACATGGTCTGTCCCTGGCTACAAGGTGGGCCCAGCCCTTGAGGCACACACTGGATTTCACCCTGGCTCTGTTAGAAGGTGAGTGCTTGACATGACCCCTCCACAATGTGCCCTGATGCAACAAGGAGGGGTTGCACTATCCTAGACCCTTCCTATGAAAAGGCTTAACACTCTTAGGGGGTTTTGGGGTAGACTGATGGAGAGCTCATCGCCTTGAGTGTGGCAAGCTTCCAGTTTCTGTTGGGACTATGACACCAGGATTACTGAAACCGAGAGTTGAAGAATAAGTTTTATTACTGAATCTGAAAGGTCCAAGAAGCTCAAGGAGCTCCTGGTGCAAGTCAGACAGTCATTTTACAGCTTTGATCAGGGCTGTTTGAAGTTAGGGTTAGGATCTGAGCACAGGAAGATAAAAATCTCTCCATTATTGCCATATCTGTAAAGTTCTGCTAACTTAGAGGAAACAGGCTGATGGAGGCTCATGTTTGAGCTGTGTTGTCGAGCAAGGAGTGATCACCAGTGTAACTTTACAGCTGTGGTTACAAACTGGGCTAAGATTTCACTTTGAAAAAGGAAGTGTGCTATTGCCTGGATTGCTCTGGACATGGCACAAGCCATGCTCTTGGTTGAAGGTTAGAGGAGGATGAAATTCATTATTCTGTGCAGAGGGAGAGAAGCTCGTGGTTTTTAGCAGCTGCATGCCACTGGTGGAAGTCCTCCATTTCCCCAACACAAGGATAGAGCCGAAGTAACACATGATCCTTCAGGTTTGGCTTCATTCCATCCTCTTAGAGTACAGCCTATTTGATGCAAGATTCAAGAGAATGCTGAATTGCACCCTAGAGCTGGCATTTCCTAAAGACAGTTCAGGAAAAACATACAGACGTGCTGCATGATACAGCCTTACATGCTCTGCAGGGTTAACACAGGGAGTAGCATGAGCCTCTGCCTGGCAAACCCTTCTGATAGATGCTTTCCTCAACCTCTCTGCCCCAAATAAAACCACCAGCCTTCCAGGATCAATAACCTCCTCTTATGCAGGTGAGAAGATTGCTGGGTTACCCTGGTAGCCTCCTAGTGCAGATCCTGTCGCTCAACAGTGCCAAGGGCATCAGAAGCAATTAAAGAAAAATGAGAATTGATTTGAAGAATGCAATAATCATCCATCTAGCTGTAGAGAAAACGGATTTTATCACCGATACACTAGAAAGGGTAACATTTACTCGAGGACAAGTATTATGGCACCCACAGAAGTAAGCCTGAAACCTCAAGGACTTGCATCATAAATGATTGCAAATCAATCCAAGAGGCTATGAAGGCTAGAAGTGGGCAGGGGAAGTGTTTCTGCTTCCAGTCTTGGCCCAAAGTTAAGACCAGGATCTCCCTAGACCCCATGCCTGCCTTTCCATAGAGATTTTGCTTCCCAGCATGTCATGTCCAGCTTGTTTTTGTAATCACTCCTAAGCTACTCCTGAAAATATAAGGACATTCACCCTTTGCTGTTCTCATGTGTCTTGTCCTATGGAGGCAGGTGTGCTCATTGTAGGGTAAACTTCAATGGGGACAGTGACTCCAGGCACAGAGGACAGAAAATCAAAGTTGAGTAACAAAACAAGGGGGTATTGAGGGAGAAACTGAGAAGTGCCACAGCTGTATCTCTGCTGGTGCTTTGGTGGCTGCCCCTGGACAGGCAGCTCTGTCACTCTGTGCTCAGCTTCTCGTTGCACTTGTTAGTCCCCTGTTAGGGACAAGGAGCTTCACTGATCTTAGTAAAGCATTCAGTAAGCACCACATTTTTCTTTCATGTTCCGGATGTCTCTGCTATATGACACATACATCAAACCCTGCCCGCAATGGAGTAATTAAATGGCAGCGCTAAAGGGATGTCAGAGGATGGGACTGATCACAGCTCACCCAGAAATGTCTTCCCAACTCCCAGGCCCTTTGACATGATTCTCCCCCTTCCTCTGCATTTCTTCCTGCATTAATTTCAGCCAGTCCTGAGATTATTTGAAAAAGGGCCTTGGGGGCCTTGTTCAAAGGCACTGCCACCACGAGCGGCTTTGCTTTCTGAAGCGAAGCATTTCACTCCTATCTGTCTGGACATATGAGCTGCTCAGCACTGCTTCATTAGGCGAGTTATTTTTAAATTCCCAGAAAGAGCAAAACATTGAGAGAGGAATTAGCATTTGCTGTTGAAACAGCTGCAGAGAAGAACAGGCAGAAACCCACTGCGGGTCCCCCCTGCCAGCCCTGTGATTAACCAGGCAGCAGGACCCAGAGTCACTGACACATGCTCAAGCTGCATATCAGATGGTAGAAATCATGCCTGAAGATGAGGATTTGTGAGTGACCATCGAAACTGTGGTTTGGGTGTAAATAAGAGGGTGAGTATCTACACTGAGTAAGAAAATGTCTTTCGAAGATCTCTCTCTTCCCTCCAACCCCTCACTGTGTTTCCCATTTTCTCCCTTTTTCTCTTATGGACTTGGACCAAAAAAAATCCATTTTGTTTTCTGAATACATGCCAGTGAAAAGACGCAAGAGTCCTTGCCTCTGCAGGGTCCTTGCCTGCCCAGAGTCCTTACTTCTCCTAAACAAAACCTAAAACCCCGTGAATACACAGCTCTTTCAAAATGCCAAGGCTGACTTGTATTCTCACTTTGCAACACACTTCAGTTTCCCAGTGACTAACACTGCTCTTGCAGCACAGAGTTAAACCAAAAGGTGCGGCAATAGAAGTGCGACAGGCAGATTTTGGTAGCTGTCTTTTTGCACATGCCGATTGCCCTGCAGCTTGTGCTGCTCGCCGCGGCTATGGCTCACACTGCTAATGTTACACAGGAAAAAAAAGTGTTGGAAAGCTGCAGCCCGTTATGGATATGGCCCGTTATGGAAAGGGAGCAGAGGTGACTCCAAATGTCCTTTACACCTAACTGGGAGCGCGCACGAATCACGGCTGAGGCAGTGTGCAGCTGCTTCACCTCCTCCCTTTGCCCCTGCCTGCAGTCACAGTGGTTCTGTATTTATCCAGAAGGAACCTAGCAGGAGCTGTTCCAATAACCTGCTCCCGATTCCAGCCTCACATGAAGGCTGAATTCCTCTGAATTAATTCTTGTTCAAACTACAGTGTTTCCTTTGGAAAAACCCAGTCTCATAAAGTGTTTGCAGTGATTCTGCAGCATCAGGCGCTCTGCCAGCCAGCAAAGCATGGGTGGACTGTTGCAGTGGACAACTTTCACCACTGCTAAAAATACACAGCAGCCTATTTGGATGTCCAGCCACCAAACACCACTTTGCCAGATAAAGAACTCTGTAATGTCAAATCTGTCATCTGCCCTCCTAGAGACTGCGTTTAAAATGCCCCTTGGCCTTTAATGTGTTCCTCGCGTGTTTTCACGTGAAGGTGTGCTTTCCAGCCCTCGGGGAAGTCTTCATGGTGCCCACAACCTAGGTAATAAAATCTCCCTTGTCTGTGTCTCCCTTTTTGGTTGCACAGAAGCATTAGCTCCTCTTAGCAGAGCATCTCATTAGGAGCTCATGTTCAGCTGATTATTCCTCTTCTGAATCAGTGTTTTCTATGACTTTGTCACCCACCCTGTAGTCCAGCTGCGGCTCTATTCATAGGCTAACGACTTTACATCTGCTGGCATTGAAAAACATGTTGTTTACTTAAGCTCAGCTCATTAAGTGATTCAGATTAGGTTTGGTATCAGCGACCTGCCCTTAACTTCTGTGCACCTGCAGATCACCAGCAATGATTTTACATTCTGTTGTAGGTCATTGCTCATACACTGAGTGGCACAGGGTCAAGAACCCAAAGGAAAGGAGCTGTGCCTCATTCCATGATGTCTCTGCTTACAATTACACTTGGAGGCCTGTCAGTTCGTTTTCAGTCCAATTAATACTTGTCATATTAACTTACATCAGTTCCTCTTCCTCAATCAAAATATCGTGAGAGACAAGATCAGATGTCTCATTAACCGAAGGTTTATTCTACCAGCGCTACTACTTGAAACCATGACATTCAGGAAAGTGTCTGGTTAACTCAACAAAGCCTACTTTCCATAATGTTACAGTAGCTTCCTGAAATGATTTATTAGTGAGGACTCTTACCTACATTATTTTGCTTGGCACTGCTGTCAGCATGACAGAGACACACATTCGCTCCAGTAAAGGCCATGCTTTCACTCTCATCCCCAGATGGGCTCAGCCTTCAACCGAGTCTTTTGTAGGGCTCTCTTTATTGCAAAATGTGATATCCCTGCCATCTCTTCTGCAGGCAGGCTTGTGCCTGTTTGTGAGCACTCCAACAGGACACAGTACTAAAGAGGCAGATCTGAAAAGGGAAACTGTGGAGTCAGCATAATGAGAAGTGGTAGGCAGCCTCTGGTTCTTTAATGAGCATGAATTAAATGTTTTGGAAGCCTGTAAGCAACTTTCTTTCAAAACCATGCAAGAACACTTCCCTGCAGCAAAGGTCTACCCAAACCCACCAGCAGTTACTCTTTCTTAGGTATCCTTGATCCCAGAGCATCAAGCA
>WYDI02002942.1:0-35622 GCA_009867235.2 Psittacus erithacus | reverse complement strand
CAGGCTAAAAGTCAAAACCACAGCACTGCACCAGCTACTAAGAAGGAGAAAAATGACTGCTACTGCTGAACCCAGGACACCCATACTCATTGAAACAGACTATCTGGGTGTTATCTCAAAAAAACCCCAGCAACATCAACAAAATATCCCAATTACATAATACAGGACACAGCCAGTGGAGTAAGACCTCACTGATTAACAATGAGGAGCAGTCATGAAATGAGCTGCCAGATTTCTGACTCAATCAGTGTTAGGACCAAGGCAGTGTTTTTGTTTAGCACCTGAAAGCAGTCACAGGAACACCACAAAGCCAATGAGTGGAAGATGCCCAGGCTGCAAAGGAAATATGCCATGATACGGCAGTCATGAGGAGTGAGCTGGAGTAGTTGCTCAGCTCAAGTCACCCAAAGAAGAAGGATTTTAACACAAGGCAATGCAAAGGATTTTAACACATCTAGAAAGGATGAGTGGTGGACTTGCATGGTAGGAAATAGGATACTGGAAAGAAATGATTCTGTAGTGTTTGGGAATTCAAAGAGGGCAAGGACTAGAACTGGAGTTTTCTGAACAGTGCTGTGGCAAAAACCCAAAACAAAACAAAGCAAACCAAAAATATATATAAATAAATAAATATAAAAATATATAAAAATATATTAAATATATAGACAAAAAATAGTGAGTAACACAGTGATACAAATTCTTATATACAAAATTGGTGAGGTGATTCGGGAAACCTGTGTCAAGTTAGTGATGACATTTCTTACAGAATAAAATTAACTTGCAGAAGAGACCCATCAAAGAATTGTAACACAGGGAAATTGCCAAAAACTCAGAAAAAATAATGCCATTTGCTTGTCAAAATATGTAGAGAATGCTTCTATAGGCTCTCAAAATGGCTAGTGTTGAGAAGTTACTAATTCAGATAAAGGATTCAGTGGTAATATTCAAATTACCAACATAATCAACATCAAGGCAACAGTTACCAGTTTTAGGTAGCAGTAATAAGAAATGCATTTTTTTATACAAATCCATTTTTCAGAAAGAAGGGTGATTATCAAAGGGCTGAGATATAAATGGTTTCTCCACCTCTTGACGGCATCAGCTGAAGATTTCGTGCCTTTCTGGGTGATATGCTTTAGTCTAAACACAAGTTATTTATTTCAATATATGGACATTCAAACAAATCTAGTGAGCTGTTCCTTGCAGGTGATTGTGCTACATCTAATTGTCCTTACTTGCCTTCAGATCTGTGGCCCTCCCAGTTCTTTCCTCACATTGTTCTGCACGTTAATGCTTGCACAGAGTAGAAAATAACCTTGTAAATCACTGTGGTTAAGGATTTGAGACCATTTTCAGATCAGGAGAGAGGAAACAAAGGGAATTGGCAAGCAAGTCAAGACATGCCAATAGGAGTAGTAAGTGCTGGTATTACGGGGGCTGTTGGCACCCAGCAAGCTCACTGGGACCAGAAGACATTGCCAGTCTCCTGGGTCAGATAACCCCGTTTCAGCATGTGCTGGACTGAGACATCCTGCCTAAGTGGTCTCAAAACCTTTTACTGTAGTATTGGGCTGTGTGCTGACCCTGTTATCAGGTCTAAGAGCAGGAACTGTGGTCCTGCCAAAATTAGATAAAGGTTAAAAAAAAAAAGAAAAGGGCGTCAGCAGGCACTGCTATCGAACAGAGTGCTTGCTTGTGCTCATACCCTGTTGGAAATCATCAGCAAATTAGGTATAAAAGGAACAGGCAGGCAGCATGTTCCCAGCTGAACTGCTATAAATGTCACAGCATTTATATTGACACCACAGGCTGCTTCATCATCACTCTCACACACACAAAATAAAACATAAATAAAAAAGAAGCTAATATTGCAAAGAGGTTCATTTTTCTAATGAGAAAAGTCAAACATACTTAGCAAAATCTACCCTGCAGGAATCTAATACACTATAATTGGGTGGTAGTCAAAAGTTGGTAGGAGCTGAATGGCTAAATAGTAGTGATAAAAAATGCTTAAAACATGGAAAATCTTGTATCAAAGAGTAAATGGAAATGGGATAAAGATGTGGAAGAATTTTAATGTTTATTTAGATCAGACAATCCTTAGAAGTGAGTGAAGGATGAGCAAAACCAAATTGTAGTGTAGGGAAAGGTACTGTATTGCTTTAGGGTTGATGCTGTTCCCTTATCTTAAGGATCCCCTTGTTCACGGCTAACCCATAAGCAATGCCTCCCATTAAGTCACAAGCCCCAGCTGTTTCTCTCTTGCTGCTTGCTCAGTATCAGAAGAAGCAGTTCACCAGGAACTGTGACAGCTATTTCAGCTCATCAGTTTTAAAAGGAAAATTCAGTTTTAGAAGTTCTTCAGTAGCTTGGCTGAAACATGGCTATGTACATAGAACCTTATCCAAAATGTTCACAAGCCCCTGCTACTTCCAACCCCAAAGCAAAATTCCTCTGGTTTCAAATGTAATCAGTTCAACATTCAGGATAGTTTTGCAAAGCTCTCAGTATCCCACCTGAAAGTCCAAGAAAGCATCATGTTCCAGCGCAGACACTGCATGATGCACACAGCCAATGTGACTGCAGAATCAGAGGGATAAGCATCATGACAAATACTAGCAGCCCAGGTGAAACGGTATCCTGGAGAGCCAGCAGTAATCTGAGTCTCCAGAGTACTTCAGCATCTCTTGGTCCTTTGCTGAACAAAGAAGCAGGATGGGGCTGGTTTCTGCATACAGCAGAGGAAGTCAGAAAAGGGACCCCAAGTTGCTAAAGGGATTTTGTGAAATCTCAGGGAGGCAACATCATCCCATTTGACAAAGCTCTGCATGGTTACATGTTTTGAATACTGCAATGCGTCATTTATTCCTTCTCTTCCAGGAGGAAACTTCTCTCTTTATAATTGATGAGACTGTGTTTGGTAACAAGCAGGCTGTGACATCTCAATGGGGAATGAGGAACCTTACAGCAGATGCCACTTCATGAATAATTCCGGTACCACACGTTGGAGTCGCAAGGATATTTTATGTAACCCTTTCAATTATCCCTTCTAGAGGGACCACAGGGACCCTTATCCCTGCCTCAAAGAAGCCATCAACAGCTGCAATGAGACAACGTTTTGGCACAGGAACATTTTCCTACTGGGTCCTTAAGGTAGGAGAAGAAAGCATGACTATGCTTGCCCACTCTCATAGCAAGAACATTTCTTCTCACGAGGATCAGTCTGGCTGCCCTGCCTAGCCAGTGGGTCCTGCTTCAGATTTGGTCTTTTATTCCACTTGCATTGCTCAAGGGCAATTTTTTTGCTCCAGGGTTTCTGTCCACCCATATCTGTGACTTCTAGCTGTGGAAGACAGTGAGAGGCATCTTCAGAGTGCAGGGCATATGAATAGACTCATTTCAACCAAAGTGGTTAGAATCAGCGGCTTTAATTGTAATATGAATTAGCAGCAAGACCTTGCTGATTACTAGCCAGAAAGATGTATTGATTTGGAGTCGTGTATGGTCTTTGCACAGAATTTAGCATTTGTTTTTGCTGTCCAGGAGGACACATGGTGGACATATTTAAGCCACTACACAACTTAACATACCCGGCTTAGGTTCTTCATTTTATGTAGCAGAGAACAGCAAATGAGAACTGAAAGAGCCAACTGGTTTTTGTATCCTGCTTTTTCTGGATGGAAAGTGAGATTTAGTAAAGGTGCAGAAACTTGAAACTAGGTTAGATTTGTTTTATATGCATCATTTACTCTTCTCAAATTACATTATGCACTGGAAATGAATGGCTTGGTTACTGAAAGCCTTGTCCATAGTCAAGGATTTTAAACAACTAGAGCAAAGCAAATCAGATATTCCTTCTGTACCTGGATAAAAGGCTGATGCTGCCAAAAGCTAGTACATCTCCTCAGTAAAACTCTAGTTCAAAGTGGTCAGCTGTGAGTGACCTTCTGCTAGAGCTCCAGCTGTCTCACAGACTTTGACAGCAAAGTATTGTTTGAATATTATCTATCAGTGTTTATTCAGTTCATACTATTTTAATACCCTATAATAACTTTAAAATAGGCCATCATGATTGTGAATTAAACTTAAAATCCACACTGATTTTAGGAAAACAAAACATTTTAGTTAAAAATGAGTTTGTAAATATGTAAATTGAAAATTATATTTAATACTACTTGGTAAGCAATATGTCATATTTGCTTACATCATAAATCATATTTGATTTTATTTATGATCCCTCTGTGGTAGGTGTTACAGTGCTCCACTGCATCTGCCTGAGGCCATGTAATGAAATTCATGACCCAGCATGCTCAGGGAATGGAGGACAGGGTTTGGCTGTGGGAGGGTTGGATATGCAGTAACAGCAGGGATCATGTGCAGGATGCTGAATGAGTAGGACATGGTATTTATCATGTTGTGGGGGGAAGCAGCCTTCCCAGGGGGAGTGAGACACTCACTTCCTGTGAGATGCTGGCACAGGGGATACTGACTGCATCCAAGGCTACTGCTACCCACTGAGAAGCCTGATGGCCTAGGGTTTCTCTGAATTACCATGCCAAAAGATACCAATTCATGTTTATGAAATCCAGGACAGATACAAAGCTTTTGTACTGAGAAATTGGATTATATTGTCATACTACCCTTTTGGTCTTGACATTTACAATCCCCTTTTCATCAGGACTTTAAGTTATAACTGTGCTGTAGCTGCATAAGGGATCTTTTAAGCACTGTGCCATAATAGCATTTCTTTCAAAACCTGAGCTTTAAGGATATATGAATGATGGATTGTTTTAATCTCAGAATGCGCCTTGGGTGACATGGTTTAGTGTGAGGTGTCCCTGCCCATGGCAGGGGGGTTGGAACTAGATGATCTTAAGGTCCTTCTCAACCCTAACTATTCTATGATTCTATGATCCTGACAGTCGTTTGCACTCAGCTGTAACCACGGCTATGAGCAGGAGTTAGACCTACACTACTAAAGAGGTTGTTTCAAAAAATCTCTGAGAAAACACTTGAAATGAGCCTTCACATTTTGTACACACGGTTAATATAATCTGAAATTTCTGCTTAAAAAGCAATGGCAGCAGAAGTGATTTTCTTACTTGTAAGCTTCAAATCCAAATACAAGAGTATTTGGATACAAGCACATAAAGAGACGAAAGCCCAGTCTAGGACAGTTTTTATGCATTGCAGTTCTATTTGAGAATGGTTTTAGGTGTCCCTACTTCTAAAGCTGTCAGTCAGCTTTACTGCTGCATGCACTTAACCTCCCCCTGAACACCAGCTTCAAAGCCTCTGGGCTTTGCTGGTGCTATCAGTCTTTCAGATACAAAAAAAATATTGCTTTTTGCTAAAAGATGTGCTTTGTTCCTTTTGTTGGGTAAGCAGAATGTCCCGGCAGCCTCAGCACTTCAGCATTAACTGCAGACCATATTTCAAACCCAGGCTGGGAGAGAACTGGACCAAAAAGAATAATGCTTTTGCCTCCCTGCCCCTGACCCCATGCCACCATGTGATTTTTCACAAGATCACTAGGATGTTCATGTGTGTATCATTCAAAAACCTAATGTCAAAGGAAGCAATAAAAATCCCAGGATTTTATGAATGGGAGGGATTGTCCTGCCCTGCTGGGCTTGGATCAGTGTGAAGCTGGCAGGCAACATCACTGCAACGCCATAAACACTGCCATCTGTTACTTCTGAGCTCCTGGATCATGTAAAATGCGCCAGTGAAAATTAGCACTGCCCTGACATGAGGTGCTAGGGCAGCTCTTTCCTGCCCATGAGCACAGCCGGGAAAGCCAGTGTGTGGTGGTGTTGGTGAGGCGCTGCCTTGGTGGAGCTGACCTGGGGAAAGATGGGTGGTGAGGCACTGGCACAGGTTGCCCAGAGAAGCATGGTAAATGCCCCATCCCTGGTAGTGTTCAAGGCCAGGTTGGACAGAGCCTTGGGTGACATGGTTTAGTGTGAGGTGTCCGTGTCCATGGCAGGGGGGTTGGAACTAGATGATCTTGAGGTCCTTTCCAACCCTAACTATTCTATGATTCTATAATTCTGTTAAGATGCCTAGGGGGACCGGGACTGTTGCAGGGCATCCCCATGTTTGAAAGTTTCCATGAGCTTTCCAGCATTGTGGTTGTCCGATGCTCCCCTTCCCCACAACACTGGCACAGATCAGTGCTTTGATGGCATGTGGGCTCTCCCTCTCCTCCTCAGAAGGTCTAGCACTCAGCATACTAGCAAGCACTCAATGTAGTTTTGCATACACAAAGCCACCCCTTGCAGCAGCTCAGCCCAGGTCTAAGGTTCTTACAGGAAAGCATGCTCGACATGAGGGAGCTTCCCCTCTCCCCAGCCTCCCTGCAAGCACTGATCTATCTCTAAGTGCATGGAACGTGTTTCCTGTAGCATGCAGGAAGACTCTGTAGGGTCCTGCCACCCCTCCACAAGCATCTTGCCACTGTTCCTCCCACTACATGGGGGATGAGGGCTGCCTGCCAGCAATCACGCCATCCATGGGAGCAAATGGCTTCCTACATCACCCTGATGCTGACTGCTTGGCTTAGGGACATTTGCATTGCTTCTACAGGCCTAAGCACAGTGCGTTGGGATAATTTATCCGCAAGGTACCTGCAGCTGAGGTCTTAAACACAAGGCACTCTGAAAGAAAACAGGCTGTTGTTATCTCCTGTGCAGAGAAATACATGGAGTCTAATGTCAGAAACAGGAAGAAAGAGGAGACATGCACATATGAAAGCAGTCTGCTCAAAACCTGTTACTTTTAATGCAGAGTACTACTCACATTTATAGGCATATTTTTTTTTCCCACCCTGAGTACAAGTGGAGGGGAAAATAAATCTCAGTAAGAGCTCATCATTTCTGTTTTCTTTACATCAGGATAATGTTTTTCCAGGCAAAAACACTGGGTGGCCAATAGTGGCTACATGTGCAACCCTGATGGTAACAGGGCTTGTGTGCTTATCTTTGTAACCCTGGCCTAGGAGATTGATAATTCCTGTCATTATTTTACCTGGTTCTCCCCAATGCCCTTGCCCTCCCCAGCACGTGGCAGCTTGGAGCTGCAGCCGCCTCCTCCACAAATACATCGGGAGCTGCTGACTGATCCACCAATTCACTTGGGAGCTGCAGGAGGGACCAGTTGTGCCTAATTATGGACAGCAAAACACCAGTCCCGCGGCAGGGACAAGCATGCAGATGGACATCTCAAAAGATTTAATTATGTAGAAGTGATTTCTGTTTTGAAAATTAACTACCAGAAAAAAACTGTTTTGTGTGTCTATTTGTGTCAAAACATTCATGTCCCTCCTACCCTCTCCCCCAGTTCTCTTCATATTTACAGGAAACAGTCCACACATCATGACGCTATACGTATTCCGAGCAGCCTTTTTCCTCCAAACCAGATTCAAAGATCATGATTAAACTGAGATGCGCTTGAGTTTCTGCTGAATGTGAACAAAAGGCAGTTAGATCCTTACCTTTAAGCCTGTCAAACTGGAGTGATTAAAAATATCTATCTAGCTAGAAAAGGCAAAACAGAAACTTATGAATCTAAACAGAACAGTCTCATAAGCTGATTTTTAGTTAAGTGGTTTTCATAGAGCAAGAACTTTGTCAAGAGGAAAATAAGACTAATCAGACAAACAAACAACAAAAACCAGTTCACATTAAAAGCACAATTCATTTGCCAATTAGGTCTCGAAACAATATTAGCAATGGCTGGCAGGTGCCTGAAACCCAGCTATCTTTGCTAAGCTATCACTCATGGTGCTGTGGCCCTGCAATTGCTTATTTCAGTAGCAGATAAATATGTTTGATCAGTGCTGTTAAGTAATTTAGGTAAGTCATGTGCAGTCATTACCCTATATGAAGGAGTGAACAGATTTACGGAGACTATGTTTGACTAGGGACACTGCAGTTCAAAATCCCAGAGTGAAATATAGATCTACCATGTGGGCAGAGATTTAGAAATTTCATTTTCCACCATTAAACTGTGGCCAAGGTGGTTTCCTGTTGAAACACAGTTCCAGGAGGAGATAGGTTGGGTTGAGAGAGATGAGCTGCTGGCCAAAGCACTCCCAACCTCACACAAGCCCACTGGGCTTGTAGCTGGGAGGAGGAACAGTGGGTGTGCATGGGGTGATGGACAGGGAGCTACCTGCAGCATGTGTCACTGGTGTGGACTGGTGGGCCAGGAAGACAGTGAAGGGGGATGGCTCAGATGCCTCCTGGCACGTGTGGTGGTGGCAGGTGGTGGTTCCTTTTCCCCTTGCATCGCAGCAGCTGGTGATGAGCACAGAGCTGCTGCCTCCCCAGGAGGAGGAAGCTCTGCAGAGGTTGTCCCCAAAAGGGACTTTAATGGTCAGCATCACTACCTGATGCTGATATGTCTAAAAGTCACTCGCAAAGGAACTGTAGGTTTTTCATCCCCCTCTCAGTGCAGCAGCCATTGGATGTGGATGCCAACTCTTCCTACAGCAGGACTCCTACACTGGGACCTGCCATGTGATCAGGGATGTCCAGCTCCACAGGAGCTGTTCCCGCTGAGCCCCGTCTGCTGTTTCTCCACAGTAGGCACTGTGCTGGGGACCAAGCACACCGGCAGCAGAGCGGCATGGGAGACCACAGGGAAGAGAACTGCTGCATTGGTCCAGAGACCAGTAGTCAGTGTCCAAGCTGCTCAGCCACTGGCAGACTTTGGGGTTGGGGGGATAGTTCACAAGTTGCACGAGCCCATCTGTGCAAGAAAGTCTATCCTGGTGCTTCTGGATGAAGAGCAGGGAAGGCGAACCAGCAGCTTCAAGGATGTGCCTGGATGTGCCTTTCCGAGCTCCTTCAGTCCCCAGTTTGCTAGAAAAAAACAAACACTAGTGGTTTTTTGAACTCTGACCACTGGGAGCAATACCAAAGCAGAGGCCATTGGCTTGTTTTACTTGAACATGGGAGGAGGAGTGACGGATTTGAGTTGTATCTGAAGTGGGTGTGCTCCCCTGATTCCAGCCCCTGCACGCAGCACAGCCTCCCAGCTACTCTGGAAGGAAAGGTGTGACACTGCTGGCCCCCAGGCTGGGAGCTCCACTGTGATCCCGAGGATCTAAGTGCCCTACCTCTCACAGTGACATTATCACAGCGTTGCTCTGACCAGTGTAGCCACAACAGTTCATGTCTTGGGCATTAAAGTGTGGCACACTCCAGCACAGAGGAGAAATACCCCAGTGTCTGCCAGCTCAGGCTCCCTGAATGCCTCTTGCCCTGGTTTCTAAGGTTTCTTAGGACAAGCCTGTCTCTCAGCTTTGGTAGCAGAGAGCAAATCTGGATCTCAGAGCATAAAAATCCGCCAGAAAACACAGCTTTGGATAATTTCCCTAACCTAAAATGCTCTGTCTTTTTCCTTTTGTGCACATGCAGAAGATGCGGAGAAGTGGGACAGAATTTTAAGTCACAAAATGATAATACAGGTACAAATGTGTGGCCAGAAGCCAAGGCTGAAAACAGGCCAAATAGCCAAGTATTTGGCACAGGAAAGTGGGTAGAGGGTCTTTAATCCTGAGCAGTCCTGGTGTGAGTTAGAGGGTTACGGGGTGACTCGGGTAAGGAAGGGACCTCAGCAGGTCATTGCTATAGCCCGGCCTCAAGCTCAGAGCAGAATCAGTTTGTTTGCCATCTCCCTTTGCCTTTTGCTAGGTCTGTTTCTTCACAGCTGACCCCAGGGAGCAAATTGCCTCCCAGCAGACACAGCCAGGTCCCTGAAGCAGTATATCCCAGTCGATGATGCTGCTTGCTTCTCCGGGCAAGGAGAACCAGCACTAGGTTGCTGAGGGAGAGAAACATCATGCTAGGGTAAGGGATGCTTTCAGTGCCTACCTTAAGTGCTTCCCCACTATCATGACCTGAAACTGCTTTGCAAAACGAGGGTCAAACAGTCTTAAACATGGAGAATGCCGTTTTATTAACTGAATCTGACACGATCTAGTATCCTTATTGACTCATTTTGAATATATTTATAATTTCGCGTAGCATGGTGCAGAATTCTATGAACACTGTTTTCGCGAGGCTGCCCGCAGAGGTCGGTAGGGGGACCAAGAGATCAGGCAAGCAAACGGGAAGCAGAAAGACAGCCCTTTATTTGGCTGTGAGGCTGACAGAGGGCTTGGCTCTGCATTAGTGACGGTGAACTGCTGCTACAGGAACCTGTTTTGTTATTAAGACACGTTACAAGTCAGCAGACAGCCACATTTTTCTTACTCATCAGCTGATGCTAATTAATGACTTGGGAGCACACCAAAAATTCCCGCTGGCCTTCCTTCCTTGAAAGGCTGTGATTGTCTCTCTCCCCCTCCCCCTGGCTTCGGAAAAACCCGCACGGACAAACCTATACGTTTTAAATATGGGAAATGACAGAAATAGCTCACCCCTCTATTCCTTGTACAGCACTGCCCTGCCTGCAGCAGGGACTGGTCCTAGCTGTCCCCATGAAAAAGATGCAAAACCCCCAGAGGGCAGGGCACAGACCTGATGAGGAACATAAAAGGTAACACTGATCATTTTTTTTTTCTCTCTTTCTTACGAAAATCAGTGTTCTGTTTTACCAAAAGTGCCTGTGAAAAAACAAATGCCCATCTCTGTGGTCTGCTGCAGCTCCCTGCCAGCCAGATCAGTAATTCTGAGCAATGGGATTTCAGGTATATACATTCAAAATATCTTTGTCTCAAACAAAGGAATGAGGCAACTCCACTCAACTAGAAACTGCAAAAACCCAAGCATTATGCACCTTCTAAGAGGGTAGCCATAGCCCCTTGTTTCCCCAGGGTTCAGCCACTTTTGCTTATGCTACATCTGCACACTCAATGGGGCCAGCATCAGTCAAAACCCAGCCCCTGTGTCCTTACCTGTTACTTACAGTCCGAGTTCCAACACCTGCATTTCTCTGTCTTAGCAAATACAGCTACTGGTCATATGCTTTTTGGGGATCCTTTTCCCATACTGTAATGTTCAGTTTCTCATTTAAATAACCTGTGTTGATATGAAACCAATTTTTCCCAAATCCCCTGCAAATATTAATCCTTGGAGAAGCATATTTAGGCAAAATGTGAGTAGTTTTCTTTGCATAATTTTGTTTGGACAGAACAAACTGATATCAAGATATCACGTGGTCTCTAGGGTATCATGAATAGTGCTTTCATATTTTTCTGTCACTGGGGTGTAATTAAAAGACCCTTCTTTAGTCTTGAGTCATTACTGGATAAATAAAGCCTCCTGAGTTACCTCAGCCTCCTTCAATATGAACACGAACACAGAGCAAAGCCATGTTTCTGAATTCTGTCTGGTTTTAAGAGCTGTAACCCTCTTAGTAACAGCTTAGCTATGTTTTTGCAGACACCACATCTTTACTTTGGTTATTATACTCCTATACTGATTTTAGAAGCTCCAAGGAGCATTAAATGCACCTTAGAGGACATTTTTGTGATAGTCCTGATGAAATAATCCCACTTTTATCCTGTATACATTTAACTCCTAATGAAATATTAACAAGTCTTGGGAAGACACAAGTGAACACAAGAGGCTGAAATACTTACCTCCCAGGTACTCTCACAGCAAATGACAGCATCTCCAGCAGAAATTTGATGACAGCAGTTTGCACATGTGCAGAACAAAGTCCTGTGCAAAGCTGTACCTCAAAAATACATTCATTAATACTCCTATTCTTTATCTGAAAAGGTTTCTCAGACTGGAGTTTCTTGAGATGGCATTTTTGTTTGCTCCTGCTATTCTTCCTGCTTTCACATTTCAATGGGTGAAGCATATAAAAACCCATTCTGGCATTTTCTTTTTCCTTCAAACGCTTGTTGGCTTTGGACTAATGACTCATACACGTTCAAACTCAAAGCAGGTCCTATCATTGCATTATGAAAGTTATAAAAGCAGTTGTGTAAAGCTGCCTGCCATAACAGGGGCACTGAAAGTGCCCAGGGCCAAACCAGAGAGGCTGCCTGGAAGGCAGGCTGGGTATGAATTTACACCCCCATACGTTTCTTATTCAGAAATAGGAACAGCTTCTCCTACAGAGCTCAGAATTCAGTATTTCATAAATTGCAGAATGAACACAGATGGCTATTTACTTTATCTCTTACCCCTGTTAATTCTGCAGAGTACACTTGTTCATCCAAAGCTTAATATTAACTTAGAAATTCAGAGACATTTAAGGGTTAGACCTAGAAAAAGTTTACTAGTAAATGGGCTTGCTTGTGAATTTGTAAGAGCACAGGATTGTCTGATTTAAGTTCCCAGAGGGTCAGTTGTATCAGGGGTAAGAGCATTTGGTCATTTGATCATTATCTGCCTTCCTCACAGGATGGCCATGGCTTTTCCTCTTTCTCAGTGATGACCTGTAGTGGGGAGTGTTGCTTTGAAATGCAGCCATGGGCATGAGGCACCTTGGGTGAAACAGGAAGGAAAAGAAGGAAAAAAATAAGGAAACGGAAGCAACACAAAAACCACACCTGCCTTCATATGACAGGGCTGAGGGAACTCAAACTGGACTGGCTACTGACCTGACAAAGCCAAACTGTCTTGTCTTCTTCTGGCAGGAGTCTCAGCCTCAGCTCCAACATGTCTGTAGACCAAATTTACCTCAAATTTGCATTTTAGGTACGCATGTTTTGAACACATGGTGTGTTAGGCTTCTCAGAGGAACAGGAATGCGAGTCTGAGCCAAGGCTTTGGGGTGATTTCTAAAGCAGTTGTGCAAAAAGCATCTGAAGGTTTCTCAGTAGAATTTGTCTGTGCTTACCGGTGCTTCACATTATTGTTACTTAAACACAGAGGGTTTGTATTAACGGCATGTTTGTGCATGGTAAATCCAAAACCAAAGTTTGACTTTAATAATGGAGCTGATAGCACTGAAATGCTGAATCTAAACCCCTGTAAATAGCAATTCCTTTTGTGAGTGCCCTCAAAGTCTAGGCAGTAATCAGTGCTGTGTGCACTGGATTTTCACTTCCATTGTCATTTAAAAAAATACAAAGTTAACAGGTCAAACAAGTGTGCCTGCCCCATCCAAATTCATGGAGAAAATGTGTTCATTTGAGTTTAGTGCCCCAATTCATCAGCCTGATCTCAGTTATCAATGTGTGCCTGCACATACCAGACTATTTAGAAATGGAAACTAGAAGGGCTTCTGACTGCTCTGCCTCAGAAGCAGAAAAGCGAGTTGTACAAGTCATTCACAACCAGACATCTTAAACCAACCAAGCACCTTGAATTTTCCCTAATAAAAATCTTTTTTCCTCAAATTTTGCATGCAGCATCTGGCCACATTATCTCCTTAAATATAGCTGCTTTTTTGTTATTGCTTTAGAATATGCATATGGTCAATCCTGTAGCTCAGTGGCTTTTAACATCTACCTGACGTGGACTTTCCAGCATACAAGGCTATGCAAAACCAGGTTAGAGAGATGCATTTCAGCAAGCACCACAATTAAACAAGTGTCACATCGTGTCAGAAAATGCCATCAGGCCTTGATGCCAAGAAGAGCTTTGCTGTGAGGTAGCATGCCTTGTGAGCTGCTGCATGCCTACATCCCTCCCGCAGCTGCAGGGACCAGCACTGTGTACTCATGCAGTGCCTTCAGGACTGGTGCTCCAGTGGGCAAACCAGTATCAAGCACAGGGCTTACCATTATCCCCTCTTGTTCTTTCTAGCTCCTCTCACTCCTGATGCCACCCACCCCTCTTTCAGTTCATTGCAGTATCAGGTTCCAGTCTGGATTCTGCAGCTTTTGACAGTTACATTGAACTCCCAGCGCCGTAACAATGTGGCTGCTGGAAGAAATGGAGTTAAAAGCTTGAAAAATTAAAATCTCATGCAAACTGTAAGGAAAGATTACTTTTTTAAAGTATGCACTCCTGAATATGCATCTGCAATACACAAATACAATAAAATACTGTTAGGGGTGATATATGGGGCTCTACCAGTTGTTTTTCCAGTCCCCTTTGCAAGCCCTTGGTAAAAAGCCTGACTGTTCTTTTATGAAAAGGGTGGGATTTTGGCTGAAATCCCCTCAGGGCACAGAAGCAGATTCATAATCTAATCATTTATTTTCATAATTGCCTGCAATGTTATGGAGTGCTCCTATGAAGCTTTGGATGTTGCAGCATGATTGTGAAACAAGCCCTTACCCATTATCTGCCAGCAATGTTTATACACACAGCTAAAGATCAGACAAAATTTCATTACAGGAAATCAAAAATACTGAAAATTAATGCAAAAAACATTTGGTAGAAATTAAAGATACTGAAATGAAACCTTTTTCCCGTATTGAACTAGGAACAGAATATGTTACAAGTTTCAGTGGCAGAGCTAGAAGAGATGAACGAGATCATTTGGTTTGACATTTGGCAGAACATGGACCTCAGCTTTCCATGTTAACCCCTGTTGGAGCCAGAGCATCTCTTTCAGCAGGAAAAAATGCAATCTACAGTAGTTATTAATGAGGTTAATTGTTTATTGCTCTTTTTGTTAGACACTTGGACCGTATTTTTAATCTGAAGTGTTTCTGTCTTTGGCTCTTCTGGGTGGATGGTGCTGTATTTGTCTCTTAAGCTGAAGCGTTATCTGCTAATAAATTTTTGTTTCTTCTGTAAACATTCACAGACTGCACTACCCTTGGTTTTGATAGGATAAACAGGCTCCTCTCCTTGAGGCTTCTTCATGTTTTCCATATTTTTTTACATCCTGGTAGTTGTTTCTTGAATCCCCTCCAATTTTTCAATATCCTCTTTGGATTGCTGACACCAGAAATGGACTTACTTGGCCAGTGTGCTACTGCCAGACATGGAGGTAATATATCCTGCTTACTCAATATTCCCCTGCCTTTAATCATTTGGCAGAAGGGGCTGGGCTAGCAGCTCATGTTCAGCATGGCTTCCAGCTCTTTTCCAGCCTGCCGCAGTTTCCTGGGAGGAAGCGCTGCCCTTCCCCCGGAAGGATGCTCTGCACCCATCTCCTCAGGTGTCTGGATGTGAGCTTCACTGAATTAACTACATGTTTTTTAACAGCAGCCAGACTATCATGTGATGCAGTCTGCTGTCTGCCACTGCCCTGTCTGTGTCCCATTTGCTGTTTCTCCTATCTGTACATCACTGGCAACCTTCAGGAAGATGACAAAGCTTTAAGATCTATTTCATGTTCCTTTGAAACAAAGGATCATATTTCTGTTACAGGAGCAAGCGCTGGCTCTTTGTTGAGGGATCTCTTCTTTCCCAATTCCTCTTCTAAGTGCAGATCCATTGCCACTGAACCGTAAACTGTCACTAAATGTTAATAAGCGAATGCACCAGGTTACATACAGGTTAGGTTTAGCTTTGCAAAGGATCAATTCTAGTTAATGAGAATGCTTAATCACAAGGAAGCGTCTAGGAAACACTGGAAAGGAAGTTAAAACATAAAAACACTGCATCACTTTGTTCCTCAAGGGATGTTGACCACCTATTGATATTTCATGGGAAAGCACTGTTATAGCCCCGCTGTGTGAATGCAGGAAATGAAATTGCGTATGCTTAGCACTAGTTACTTTCTTCTGATTATTTCTTATCCTTCTGGCACTTTCTATAAGCTTGGCAACTGTGGCTTTCCAAACTAGGTAGAGCATTTTAAAACTTGAAATTTGCCTCTTGATGCTGTACTTGTACTTAGGTATGCCTGCTCATGTGAAACCTGCTAAACATCTCCTCGTTGGCACCAAACTGCAATAACCTGACAGATCCTGCTAGAGTTTCCTTAGTCAGCCTACTATCAACCTACCTCTGCCATATTGTCCACCATGGTGCTGCTCAGTCCTCCTGTCACAGACCCCATGCAGCAGGTATGGCCAAAAGCCAAAGATGGACTGTCACCTTTTCCAGCTGGGACCCAGAGCTGGCTTACTCTGCCATGCCGATACCATCCAAGCCCTATGATGAGTTCTCAGTAGCTGGGGTGCCTGGAGATTGGCAGCATGCTGCCCCTCCAGCTGCAGGCAGGAGAAGTCTTACAGAGAGGAATGAACCGCATGGGCTGCAGCTCTCAGTACAGTTAGTGAGAATAAATCAGTAAGAGTGGTATGAAAAGAACAATTCGTTGTGGCATACCAGAAGGGAGTCCCTGCTGAAGCTTGCCTAGTGCTAATAGGCAGGACACAGCACCCACAGCAATGTGTGCAGGAGAGGAGCCGGCAGGATCTTGCTCCCAAGGCCCACATTGGAAACACACAGGGAGGCTCGCTCCATGCAGCCATGGCCACGAGCAGCATGGGGGTCAGCTCCACCAGCGCACCCAGGAGCTATGCCCAGATTCAATTATTTCTTTCTCTGTTTGGCTGACTGTCAGTGAGCAGAAGGGCTGGTTAGTGTTGGGGACAATTTATATCATGAATTTAGGCAGCAGTGGTGCGTTGCATCCTCCTGAGTTGCTGTGGTGCCTTTGCTCTCCAGGCTGTACAGTAAGATTTTTTCCAGCTGGTGCTGATCCTATTAACTGTCTTTGGAGAAGCCCACCTTGCAACTCTGATGAGATCATGACATCCTTCATGCCTCTGGAGGCCAGACATTTCATTATGGGATGACTAATGGAGCAGAAGGCTTTTTTTCCTTGCGTATGCAGACAAAATCCACATCCCTGGAGCCCACCCTTCCTGCCCTGCCCCACACACATTATGTTATACAGGATTTTAAGCTACTGATTCTTATGGAAAAAAACAAGTCTGGTTTCATGCTCCAGCGGAAGCCAGCCCAGCGCAGCCCTGGAGGTGATGCTCATAGGAAGTGCTGCGGCACCAGCACTAAGGTCAGTGTAGGAGCAGGTTCCAGAGATGGGCCCAAAGCTCTGCATCCAAGACAGCAAAGCAGCTCCCATGCAGCCTAGGGAAGCAGAGCAGGAGGCTGGGCTATTGCTTCGTCCTGGCAGGAGAAGTACACAAATTCATTTCAAACCAGGCAGTGGATTTACTGGGAGGCTCTGCACAGCTCTGCACAGCCTGCCTGTGGTCTCATCCCACCCCACTGTGGAGGATGCTCAGTTGGGAGCTGCATGGCACAGCACTTCCACAGTGGTGGCTGACTGTGGTCAGTCCAGAGGTCTGCTTCACTAGGAGCACCAAGATTAAGGCCATCTCTATCTGATCCCAAGATGAGAAAGATTCTGGAGTGGCATAAATGCAATTTATGGTCTTCTCCATGGACAACTGAACCCAAGCAGGGCTTGGCTGGGCTTCAGCAGCCTACAGTTGCATCAGCCTACAGTTGCATCAGCCTATGGCGCTGAGTTCATCTACAGGGGCCTTCGGAAGCCAAAATGTCTGCACCTTCCTCACATTTCTGTCCTGCTTGGTCTGAATGATTAATATTTAAAGTATTTAAGCAGTTGCAGAACTGCATTATAAAGCAGATTCATTCTTATTCAAGTGACACTGATGTGCTACTACAAGCCTTCTTCATCATAAGCTCGGAGATCAATGCTCGGGAAGTCCTGGACAAGAACGGCTGCTGCAGTTAGTGACAGTGTAAAGGGTGCCATGGAGCCACTAGTTATTTTTTGCCCTCACAAGGTGCATGCATTGCTCTACACATACAGTAGTTTTTAGCTGGTGGTCTTCTTATGCTGAAGAGTCACAGACACTCCCAGTAAGCCTCCGTTCAAAACCTGAAAAGGGCAGGAAGTGTGTCTTGATTTAAACCATGACAAAGTGTTTTAATGTAATTGTCCTCTGCTTTTTAAAAGGCTTACAGAAGAAAGCAGGCTGCTTTCTTCTGTCTCTACTCAGCTCCTTTCCTTGGCTGGAAAGAGGTTTAACAGCCCCCTGTCTTAATGAGGGGTGGTTGAACAGTAGGTTGAACCAGGTGAAAGTGACTGAAACCCTACTAGAGCTACAGCAATTTCCTGTCCTCAAGTTCTTTCTCCTTTGCAACTGTCCTTTATTAAAAGCCTGTATTGATTTTTGTCATCTGTCCCTCTGCCTGCTCTACCCCTGGTAACTTAGATGCTTACAGGAATTTAAATTGACTTTCAGAAATGGCGCTCTCAGTACTGAAGGTTGTCTAAAACAACACTGTCACTGTCACTGACATTTCCTTTGTTTCTATTTTGAAAGCTTGCTGGCTTAAAATCTGAAGATATTTTACGTTGGTGGGATAGATGTTTAGCCAAGCTCAGATTCAGGTTTCACTGATTACCTGGCCTATAAATGAACTGATATTTTTCCTTCACTGGAGAACTGCTACCAGTGTAAACATTCCTCACACTGTAACATAATAAACTCAGCATTTCTGCAGAAAAAAGTAAGGAAAAAATAAGGGTTGTGGCATTAACTTGATGTTTTGTATAGTTACAGGAATTGGTGCCAGAGTCTCTTTATTATTATTCCTTTGATATCAAGATGCATGGAGAGAAAAGAAAAATCATCAGAAAAGTCAAGCTTTCATTTCCTGCACTTACTGAAACAATCCAACTTTTTCTGTGAATATTTGTTTGGAAATTGTACCATGTAACAAATCCCAACCGCAAGCTACCTTCTCTTCTTCAGCGCAGAGAATGAAAACTGTTCTAGGTGGGGAAATATTTATAAAATCGAGTATTACCTTTGAAAAAGCAGTGTTGAACGACAAATCTTTCTCCCTTCTCAGTTGTTTTTGTTTTGTTGCCAGGGTAATCTTGCTCATAAAGAATCATTCCTGATGAAGAGAACCATATGGTAATGGAATAAAAACCATTAATGGCTGCAGTAGAGTAGAAGAATATTTAGAATGAGATAACTGGATGAATAGGTTTTACACAACTGAATGATATGTGAAGGAAATGAAATTGTACTACAAAGCTTGCAGCGTGTGACCTCATTATTCAAGTTTATCTACAACATACATGATCAATTCCTTTCTTCTCTGCACTCATATTTCCACAGCATCCTATTTATTTCCTCAATGATCTAATTACTACTGCTACATTTCAGATCTGTTGGGTCCTGAAACTCCTAACAAAATAATTGTAACATCATTCCTTCTCTATCCTCTCCTTTTCCTTTCTGAGATTTCTCTTCCCTCCATTTCCACAGTGCATTCACCAACCAGGCCCAGCAGCACGTAGCAGATTTTAATACTCTGGTCACTGATGTCTTCTCCTTTGTCCCGTGCTCTGAGAGTGCTGTGCTGCTGTGTGTTGGGAAGTGATGCCATTTGTACAATGGTGGAGTCCCAAAAGTGGGAGAAAAGAGCTTGGCCATGCTGCAGAGCTGACCCATTCCTCCAATGTGATGGGGGACACCTTCCACTTGCTCTGGCTCAGCAGCACAGTACAGCTGTACTCCCCGGCATGGGATTCTGAGGGGCACATGGGCACTGCCACTCCAGTCCCTGTGGTGCTGGTGATGATGGAGGTCCCCAGTGCTCCCCCTTCATTCTTGTTTCAACATAGGAACCTCTAGGCTCCTTCCCAAAGAGAATAAAACAGCCAACTTGCAGACATCTCCCATACTTCCCAAGACAACAAAAAAGAGAGGAAATAATCTTCCCTGAGAGTCGCTAAACTGCATTGTCTGCCAACCTTATGCTGGAGATATCTCTTCCACCCACGCAGCTGGGTGGTTTCTTCCTTTCAGGGTGCAGGGAATCGATCCCACATACTGTGCTTGATCCCATTTGAGGTAATTTAAGTATCTTGTTAACGTGGCAGTGGGTTTGTACACTGGTCCTACCCTTCATTCAGCAGGGAGAAAGGTAGTACAAGTATCATAAGCATAGGCTTAAGTGAGGCAGAAGACAATGGGTTTTGGGGCTAGCCTGTACTTTTCTTTGTGACTCAAAAGACCTGAATAGCAAACAGAATGTAAACACCGTGAGTGGGCCGTCAATCAGCCTCAGGAAAATTAAGGGCTCTCCTTGCAGACTGCTGACTTGGAATTGCTACCAGAGAAAAAACAATGGTAACAAATAGGGTTTGAGGCGCTTCTGCTCTGGTCATCAGACCTGATGATTAAGAGGCTTTTATTAGTCACACTCAGCCACCCCTGCAAAAATACAAAATCCTTCAAAAGCAGCTGCTCTGCTGATACTGTAAATGCTTCATGCAGGTGTGTTGAAGGGTGGCTTCTCCAGGCAGAAACATCCCCGCACAGAGAAACATCACTCTTTGCTGTAAACACACAACTACAGCAAGTATCTTAACCAGCAATTGCCCCCTTTGCCCCCTCCACCCCTGAAAAAAATGAACTTAAAGTGCTCATTGCTCGTGATCATACAGGAATTATCCCAATTAACTTTGTGATGATTTGTAATTGTAGACATGAAATGCTTTCCTCAGGCAGAAAGTAAAAGAGAATCTGACCTAATACAGCTGTAAAAAATCCAGAGATATTTTTGATGGAGCCATGATTTTGGTCTTGGCCAAGAATCACAAATATGAATTATATAACAAATAGTTGTGGATTCACTAGTTGTCTGTCCTAGAAAAAGAAATTGTAGTCAAGAGAGTGGAGAAAAAGGAAGGGAATCCACACCAATTTTAACTAGCACTGGTCAGAAGGTTAGCTTGCTCATGGAGTGCTTCAAAGAGCCATCGAGTGTCCACCTCCGCATTTCTCCCTCCCACTGATGGGTTTATTTAAGGTTTTGTGGCTTTTATGCTTGTTACTGAATGTTGAGACACAAAGAGCACCATTAGGATGGTAACATCTGAGCACAAATAAAGCGATGGATGTTTTTTAAGGACTTCTCTTAAGCACTGAGTGGGGGATGCTTTTGTACAAATACTGCTCCAGCCTATAAAGAACTTGTTGATACCTTCTTGCTGCTGCAGTTTGGCACTGAAGCACTGTCATTGCAGAGAACATCTTCAAAGTTATCCTTTTAAAGGAAAATGACTGGGAAGACTAGATACAATCTGCTGAGAAATTAACACGACTCTTGCAGCTCTTGCTTTCGTAAACCCCAATTATTTCTTTTTTGAGTCTAGTTCTTTTGAACTTCACTAACGATGACTTCACTAACTTCTTGCCTCCTGGTTTGAAATAACCACAAAGGTAATCTTAAAAATCACTTTCACACAGCTGACATACATTAAATTCCCTTCTACTGCCTAGGACAACCTTATTGTAAATGACATGAAATTAAAGCTGATCCAGTGTCTCAACAGTGGTATTTTACAACCAGTATGTTCTTTTCTAAAGTGCCTAAAACAACAACAAAAAACATACCATGATAAAAGCATCCTTAAGGCAAAATAAAAATTTTACAGAATTTCACATACATCTTTTTTCATACACATCTTTTTTCACACATATTTCCATGCACTAGCAAGGTAATGTCTAGCATACGTGTGGAAATGAGGGATGCTTAGGATAGTATAATTCAAGGGAATTGGACTGCCTCCAGGTCTGAATCAGGCTTTCTTATTAAAATTGTCTCATACCATTAAGCGTCCTTTTCCTATCTGCGAAGAGGAAACAGTACTAATTCACTTGCTTGTCCTACTCCCAAAGAGTTTATAACCTTTATTAGGAAGATACTCTCTTACACTATGAGGAATGCCAAGAACCAGTGGGGTCTTCCAGGACTGGAAACCCTCAGACATTCAGCTAGTATAAATAAGAGATTATCATTGCAATGACTAACTTGCCATTAATTCAGCTGAAAGATTACTTAGGCTAGTATAATGCAGCTATTCTGTTGGCTAAAGTATTACATGTTTTTCAGATGTTAATGGGAACAACTGTCCTAGTTTACAAGTATGCTTGAGTGACACAAGAGTTACTCAGTTCAATTCTTATTGAAAGTAGCTGAAAGTCAGGTAAGAAAACCTTATTTTCTCCCTTACTTTTGAGGCATGTTTGATGGAGCTACTGCAAAATTAAGCCAACAAAGGGCTTACAAGTGAAAAGATACCACCAAGTGCTGATAGCTTCTAATACACGATGTCTCTTGGACTTTGATTTATACCTCAGAGCTGAACAAATCAGTCAGAATTATAATCAAAATGAGGGTGGGTCAGAGATAGATGGAAAGTTGCAGATTACTTAATCTCAAATTAAGATTATGAAAAATCTTGAGACGCTTTAGAAGCATAAATGCTTGCATAACCACTGCAAAGCTAGAACTGGAAATGTTTCCTTGAGCTACATCAATAGCCTCTCATTTACTCCTGTGAAAAAGTATAAAGTAATCAGGCATTTTCCTTGGCTTTGTGAGAAATTATCTCATAATCTTTTGAATGGAAACAATGTATAAAGTAACAATTTAGAAAACAATATGTATTTTTTCACAGTACTGAAACTAAAACCATTCAGAGCTCTTTCAGGGTGATGGCTTCCTCGTGGCTTTGGTCAGTTTAGCAAAGACTGAGAAGGAAGAATTTTCTGTGCTCCTCCTTTGTTTTCCAGCAAGAAGCTGGAAACATGGATTCACAGAATGGGTTTGAGTGCTAGCCTACAGCCACCTCTGCTGTTTAAAAGAAAATGAAGAGATCGTCCTCATCAGCTGACTTTTGTGAATATTCTGCTGGTACAAATTTGCTTCCTGGGTCACTCATGAAGAAGTTGGGTCAGAAGCAACTGCAGATCAGGTGCTGCCTGCTGCCCCTTTTTATCTGTGGATAAACCCAACACAAATGCTTCTCTGTGTGCTCGATGAGGTAAAGGTCCTTATGGTTATGAGAGGCTATGGAGGTGGGACCCAGCCAGCACAGCTCCCAGCGTGACCAGCCATAGTGCCCTGCCTCAGAGCATCCTTAGTCATGGGCACAGACAAGAGGCAAGAAGGAAACCAGCCAGCTTCTTTGGTAGAAATCTGCCTGTGTTTCCCCAGAAATGGTATTTCCTGAAAGACATTTCTATTTCCACCAAAAAACCCCACAAAACCACTCTCACACACGCACACAGGAAAAACCAAACAACCAAACAAAAAAAACACCTCAAAACCCAAATCAAACCAAAAAACCAAAATGCTTTCTCAGAACCTAAGCTTTCTCAGAACCTATTGCATAGTTCTACTATCTCTGAGTGGCATCTGAAATGAAGGGCTTTTAGTTCCGGTAAGCAGATACTGTTTTGGCTAGCTCAGGAGACTGTTCTGCAACTTCATCTTTACTACTGAACTAGATGTTCCCTGAGTGGGAGGAACTGATATCTGAATTTCAAAGCAGTTAATAGTCTTACTTGCACTTTTGCAATATTTGGAAAATTGTAATTAACCAGCTTAGCTAATTTACGTTTTTAACATTTAAATGTTGCTTGTTACACAGAAGCTGATTGCTGTAGTAGCTTCATTCTGAAAGCTCATTAGAACTGCTAAAAGGTTTAAATACACACAGCTGAAGAAATACATGCATTTTTATAAGGCAGGTATTATGGCAATAGTTGGAATTTCATGGGCCTGAACAAACACGCAGCCTTCTGCAGGATTTTTTAATCAATCTCATTTGCATTTGCTCAGAAAGGTACACTGCTGTTTTTCTGAGCTAAATACTTAAATGTCATTAGCTAGCAGGATTTTTAGGTTCATGTTTTCCACTGTCATTAACCTTCTATTGTGACAGAGCCAAGGAAATTAAACAGGGGCCCTTTTGTGCTGTATGTGATTCATGCAGGATGTAGATAGCACAAGGACAGAAGGAGAGAGACTGGCACCTGAATTTTTCTTTTAAAGCATACCAATATTATCTAAGTACATTATCTCTTTATTTAAGGATGTATGCTTCGTTCCCTGAGCTGGGGTGACACAAATAACTGTGAGAGAAGAAGACCAAGTATTACCCACTTATTGGAAAAGGCAATGCAGATGAAGGAGTTAAGAAAGGCCAATCAGGGGAAGGATTTGACAGGGGCATGCTGCTTCTGCTGGCTGATATGGCATGACCTGACATGAGGACAAGACAGAGGTCTGGACAAAACAGCCTCTTGCTATTTTCACTCTTGTATTCCAGCCTCATCCCAGCAAAACCAGGGGTCACAACACCCTGGCAGTAAGGCTGATTTGCTTTTTAAACTCTTTTTACCAGCACGTGTAATAAAGCTGTTAGCTACTGTGGTAATATAATGCACATTCTGCTTCTGGTTTTCCCTCCCTCTGTCATGTTTTCCTCTTTTGAGGTTAGTCTTCCTGCTCTAGTAGCTTCCTTTTCCAAAAATGTAACTGATTCCTGCCCATAAATATCACACAAATATGCAGAGTTCCAGATTATGATTAGGAAACCATCAGTGGACACACATGAATGTGTAAATACCCCTTTGTGATAGGGCGTTTCTGTCTGTTCAGCTATTTGGGAAAAACACCCCAGAAGCCAAAAGCTATATCTATATATATATATGCAGAATCCTTCAGTCAGCAGATTGTAAATGAACTGGCATTACCCCACCAGCATAAGCCATGGCATGCTTAGCTCAGCACACCAAAGCACAGGAAAGTCTTGCTTTCCTGGGCCCCTTACTCCTCTCCATCTTTCCCTGGCACTGCCAAACTCCTGCTGCTGTCCCCATATCCCTTCCCCACCACTCCTCAAACCTGACTTTATCACCTGCCTCTTGCCCTCTTCCTCTCACCTGGAATTTCTCTGGAGACCCTGGTGCAGAGCCCAAGCTAATGAAGTACTTATGAAAGCAGGATGCACTCTGCTGATCACTGCACACCTCAGGACTTGCAGCTGCTGGTCCTTCAAGTGATACCAGATAGGGCTGAAAGACAGATCTCTGCTATTTACTGCATCCCTCAGACCCATGTCCAGCTCAGACAAAGGGAGGGGAGATAACATGCAGATGCCCTTTCTTGCCTTTTTGTCTGATTTTAAAGCCTTGATACTTCTTAAGCTGATCTTTTCTGAGAATTCACTGCCTAAAACCATCAGCTTCATTTTTGGAAGAAAATCCTAGTGCAATTGAAGAGGTTACTGCAAGATCTAAGCAGAGCAGAGATCCCAAAATGATGCTTCCTCTTTCCAGTTCTCAAGAGAGATGCCTGTGATGTGGTCTTGTCAAATGCATCTTAAACAGAACGCAAAGGCAATTGTTTTTTCCATTCTCCTAATTTGTTGTGAGAATCAAGTACCTGCTGAGAGCAGGAAGAACTTGGGAGGAAGCATCAAGTGAAGAAGCTGTGGTCAGAGGAGAACAACAGTGCTGCATCAAGTGGTGTTATAGACCCCACAAACCAAAGGCAGGAAATCCTGAGCTTGCTGGAAATAGCCAGGGCCCGGGCTATCAGGTCGTCCATTCCCAGAAAAGCTGTACTGAAAAGGAAGTAGGTTGGCAGAAGGTCTTTAAGGACTACAGAACTGCTCTCACTCCTGAGGGGCTCTGGACAAGCCTACCACCATGACCACACTAGGTGTGTCCACACTGGGAAGCCTTACTAGAAGAGGGCTTGAAAACATGGTGCTGGAAGGCAGGAGATGATGGAGAAAGGAGGTGGAAGAAACCCAGCCACAGCTGTGTGCAGGTGGGTGCTCTGTTCTGGTAGGTTTAGTCGGGATTTTGGGTTTCCTCAGCTCAGTGCAGAGGAGAGAGCCCACCATCAGACCACCAGTTGACAATACCTGATGGGAACATAAACTGGAGCTGGAAAGCAGTCTGCCAATTTTACCTTCCAGTCCCTGACAAGGACAGACTCTCCAGCAGTCAAGCGGATATACCATGCTTGGCTTCTACATCGGGGAGTGTCCAGTTTCACTGCTCCTCTGCATTAGGAAGATACAAAAGCTTTCAGGCCCCTTGATGCTCCTCATGCCTCTTGCTTTCCTCTCCCTGGCTGGGAACATATGAAAAAGACAATTCTCACTTCGCTGCAAAACACAGGGAGGCTCCGTACCATCCAGCTGCTTATACCCCAGTTAGGCGGGTGAAGTTAGGTTGACCATAGCCACAAATGCTGCATCCTGGCTCTGTATGCAGCCAGGCTTGTGGCAGGAAGGTGGGCTGTGACCCCCACGTCCTCCCCCAAGTCCTCAGCTCTCCAAGACCAATGCAGAGGGCCTGTTTTGGACCAGGACCCATGTGGCAAGGCATCTGAGGAGAAAAGGAGTTACTGTTCATTCATCTAAATTGATTGTCACAGCCCTTGCAGCTCCAGAAAGCCATTCATCACCCCTATGGATCATAAAGCTGAAACAAGGCCATCAGAGAGTATCTCTGATGAGTTTTCTCTTTCTCAGCCAGCTCCCAAGGGTGCTGCTCAGCCCAGGAATGAAATACCCGGCTCCTGCTTGCTGACCACTACCGAAGCAAAATCACAGCCTCGTGGGGACCCTCACAAGCAATTCTGCATGTGTGCATGGAAAGCAGACACTTTCCTTCTCACAGTGCTCAAGTAGCATGTAATAACTTCTTAAACCAATGGCACTTACTTGCAGTCCTAATGATTCCGTTCCTTCTCTCTTGATCTGGTGTGAAGAAGATCAAATTACTCATCAGGGGCTCTCAGTACTTCCCACACTAAAGTCTTTCCCACCAAACAGCTCTTGCATCTAGCCAGAGACATACTGATAATTTCATCCCCTTAAATTTGGGTGGAAACAGGCAGGAGGCGAAGCCTTTTGATGAGCTGCTTGGGTGAGGGTCATTCTACTGCAATGTAAATATGCACCATGGGATCACAGAGCACAAACCTTCAAGAAACAAAGCACATGTCACAAAAAGTACTGTTGAAAAACGCAGACCTGCTGGCAGCCAACCTCACATTTTCTGATAGCCAAAAAGATCTAAGGGCAAAGCCTTGGCTCTGCACAGAAAGGGGATTTCCATTGACCTCAAAGGCACCAAGGTTTCAGTAAGAGTTACAGGTTTGATGCTCACTTACCTAAATTCAGTTTCTGAATATTCTGGAGGCACTTGCAGAAATACAAGCCAACCATGAGGAAATCTGTCTCTGCCCCCAGTTTGTGACAAAGCATTGGAGGAAAAGGGGCCTTCATATTAAGTAATGGAAAAAGACTAACAAAACGGGAGATTTTCACCAAAAACTGCACAGTAGTATGACTACAGCCTAAAGTGTGTGAAAATACCAGAATGCAGTAAATCAAACCCGTGGAGGTCTGGGGGGCAAATCTCTTTCAAAGTCTCAGCCTCAGTAACTGAATAAAGAAGAGAAATTAAAAACAGTATTCACTGCATCTGTTCCCTGTCACATGCCCTCCACAAACAGCCTTTTACTAAATTACAGGCATAGTTAATCTATTAAGCATAACAAGAAAGGAACAGTAATAGCATCATATTTTCCCTCCTAGGGAAAATTGCCTGTCATTTTTTTCTCATTATAAAGGTCATTTCATTGTTTGTCTTGATGCTGTTGGGAGGGGCAAGGAGGGGAATCTCAAGCCAGAGGCAAGCAAAATGCTCTGGTTTCTCTGGTTTGAGTTTTGTAGAGAGATACTGACATCTTTCACAGGCAGGAGAGCTTGCGTGTGTGTCTGGAGAGCATCACCGCTCACATGTAATCTGGTGCAGCTTGGCAAGCTGCAGACATGGTGCCCACGCTTCTTCTGTGCAAATGGTGTTAATTCCTGTGGACATCCCTCACCATTAAAAGTGTGGCAACTGATAAACAGCAACGTTTACGCGAGATAACTCTCAGTAATGCTTTCAAAATAAACGCTAGAAACCTGGACTGGCACCAACAGCAGAATGATTCTGCTCTTGGAGATGGAAAAGAAAAGGTCTAACCCTACAGAAGTAATTACTCACATGGCTGTTGAATTGCAGTATTCACAGATTTTATTGCTTTTGTGTTGCTTTTCAGAAATAGCCTATGGGTTATACACCTGAAAATACAATTCTGTCAAACAAAGCAGAGGGAATAACAGGAGGAGCTAGCCCCCAGCTTAGCTACCTGCCAGCTGTTTTGGCATGGATGGTGGTATTTTTTTCTGCTGCTTTAATTTTTATCACCACTATTGATGAGTCAAGTTTGGTTAGGAGAGTCTTACGGCAGGGCAAAAAAGAGAAAAGGTGAAAAGCAGAGGAGATGTGGGTAGGAAAGGGTATTCTGGCGTGATGCTGAGGTGAGAGAAAGGAAGAGGCTGGGAGCCAAAAGCCTTGCAACCCTGAGGATACTTCCCACCTCCGCAATGAAAGCAGGGCCAGTTTGACTGAGAGGATGTCAATCAAGGAGGGGTTTGGCAGCATAATTTATGAGTCCTACTGCTAGAGATTCCTCTCTGCAATTTGCACCTTAGTATGTTGCGCATACCAAACTCTTCCCCCACAAAAGCAGATAAAGTGCTCTAATGGATCAAGATACTGCACTCCTACTTTACCTCTGCTGCTTCAAAAAATAACCTGGAAAATGCTTATGCAGCATTTTAATTTCTCATCTATATTTTTAAGTGCCATCTAAACAGATCTTCATGTTTCATACGGTAGAAATCAGAAGGCTTAAAAAAAGTGTATGTTTGCTTCATCTCAACATGCCACATAAAAACCTACCGTTTCATCAACCATAACTGCACAAGTCTAAGATTCAATTTCACATCTCTAAACAAGTTTTCATATTACATGGTAGTTATAATCAATTAATAAGTTATTCAATAAATTGTAATTGATGCTTAATTAACCCGCTGTGGAATGCAGGCATATTTATCGCTGATGCTAAGGGCACATTTCTAAGTAGTAAAATAATGGTATTTTACAGAAATTGTATCAATAATAGTAGTGCAATTATACTCCTAGCTGCAATGTGCATAATTTGTGATCTTGTAGGTTAATTCTGCCGGGCTGCACTCCATTGTTCAGCAGTAGCAGGCAATGAGCAGCCGTATCTCCCTGCAGCAGTGGCGCTCTTGCCCCTGTGCATACTCCTTCAGCCAAGAACTCTTACCACAAAGCTTGTCTCTGTTACCTTTCAGGTATGCCTGAAAGGACTATCCTGAGTTGTTCAGAAGGTGCAACTGTGTAAGAGCAACCAAAAACTGCAGTCATGGAACTTGGCTGAGGGCTGCAAGGGAGTTGCAGGCACAGAAGTCCAAAAACACAATGCCAGGTGGCAGCTTGCCTAGTGCTGGCACTACCAGCATCCCCCAGCATTTGGCTTTTTTTGCTTTGAAAAAGAAAGTCCCAGGAACTGCTGTTGTGCTGGGAACCACCAGGGTTGGGTGACGCAGGGCAGTCTCCCTAAAGTGCATGGGCTGAGCTCCTTCCTCTCCCTTGGGAATGTCAAAACCTCCTCCTGCTTTGCATGCAGTGGACTGGACCTCCATGTTGCCCTGGCAGGAGGCATGGGTTCTCCCAGTGAAAGCAGGTTACTTATGGAGGAAGGAGTGATTTGGGGCTAAGGACACAGCAGAGTTTGAGCACAGCTGTGCTCAGCAGTGGCTGGGATATGAGTAGGGGGCTCCCCCATGCTGGCTCAAATGAATAAAGAAGATAAGGGTCAGAAAACAAGTGTTCTGTGGAATGGTGGGAAAGCTTTTCCTTCTTTGCTTTTTTGCAGTTCTGACATCTTCTGCACTCAACATTGTGCAGAATTAGTGGTCAGTAATATCAAACACTGGTGAAAGCATGTGAGGGGGAGAGGGAGAGGAGGGGAAGCTGCTCCCTTTGAAATGGTAAAGGATGAGAGCGGACCATGTTCCACCAAGAGGAATCAGTTCTCAGACAAAAGGAAAGCTCTTAGAAAGCTTGGCAATCATTCTCCAGCATCAATATTTACTATGGAGAGGCATGCCTTGCCCTAACTCATATTATCTGGGGATGGCCAATTAAATACTGTAATAAAGACAATTCCCATTTGTTCTATATAATGAAACTGCCCATCTGTGTTGTGAACTCAGTACTAACCCCACCAAAGCTGCACGCCTGAGTGGTGAAGATCATTTCACACTGCTTGGCTTGGGGAAAATAATGTATTACACTGATTTTCAAAGCAAGATTTTGCAAGTATTTTATTACATTTCAGGCAAACATAAACTGGGGAACAAAGCTGATGCACAACTGTAGTCACAGCATCACTGTTCACTTTTCCCTTGCCATTCTCTCTGAAATATTCATATTTGCTGTTGGATTTTAAAAGCTGTGTTTCCATCTCATTAAAATAATTCAGTCTCAGTAGTGACTTGTAATGTAGCTGTCTGCGGTTCCCCACTCTCTCAAGCTGCTGCCGGCTATGAATTCTCAGATGCACTGTCCGTGAACCTGAAACCCAGTTATTGCCTTTTGCAATTCGTCTGCCATAAAAGTGTGTGTTGCATGCGCTGACATCTATTGTGTTCTGCTGCACGGAAATATATAAAGAAAAAAAAAGAGAAATCTTGTTGACTCCATTACTGTTGAGATTGGTGTTTAAACAGGAAACAAAGAAATCTGATTGAACGTGTTGGCTTGTCTCCTCTGATGGCTCCTGGACACCTGAGTGTCTGGCATTCAGTAAGTGGGCAGGTAACAAAGGAGGCAGAGTGAGTGATGCAAAATAGGATCAGGCTAAATTGCACAGGGTGACACAGAGCACTGTTACAGTGACAATATTCATTCATGGCAAACTGGGTATCAGCTGGTGCTATGTCCATTAAAAAGGATGCAGTACCTCCACTGTGACAGAGCATGAGAGGACAGGGCTCCAATAGTAGTCCTGCAGGGACTTTAGACATTATTTGGTTATGTGTCCATCTGGGTATTTCTGTGAACAGACGCAGGTCATCCCTATGCTGGCTGCAGGGTGATTCGTAGCTCTAACAGAGCTCAGCTCCCAGGATGAAGCAGCCAAAGCAGAAAGAGCTGTGGCATAGAAACTGGCAGAGATGGCAGTTTAATCCAGATATGGGACTTTTTACTCTCTTGTTCCCTGCAGGAAGCAAGCACAGCCTGCCTCCAAATAAGCTCTGAAAAGGCACTTGGCAGTTGCATTAAAACAGGACTTCCCTTCCATGTGCATGCACTTCCAGGTGATATTGGGCAGCTGCTGGATCAAACTGTCCTGAGAGGAAAGTGAGCCCTTGCAGGGTGGGAGTACCACACAGAAAGATGCCATCGGAGGGTCCCAAGCATGTCCCTCCCCTCTTCAGTGGGTGCTCCTGCTGTGCCAAGCCAGGCAAAGCAGGATCAGCATGGCCACGAAGCCAACAGCGTGCCCACCAGAGTCTGCTCCACAGCAATAATCTGGAGGTAAAGACAAGGCAACTGGCCACAAACAATAGCTCAAAGAAGAAGCAGCACCACTGACTCCAATGTGTTCAACGCTGAATTTCACCCATTGTCCACCATGCTTGAGATATAAACAGGCTTTTCTTGAACATCTATAATTTCTTACACCACTGAGTTACAAATATGTTTATTGTGGGCAATGGTAAGAAAACAAGTCTCCATTTATAACTGAATTTCCTCCTATCCCATTTGCTGTAACAGCCTAAGGTATTCATGGGTTGGGGCATGTACAGTGCCTGCACACATCTTTGTTCTCACAAGACAGCAGGGCTACACTACGGCTGGTAGACTTGTGCTATGTTGTGCCAGTAATTGTGCCTCCCAAAAAAAGCTTATCCCACTGTTCACCAGCACTGAAAGGACCAAGTACAACAATTACTTGTCATTTACTTCTCTGCTTTAAAGCATTTGAACAAGAAGCTCCTCTCCTGTGTTAGATTGGGGTGGTGAGGCATGATATTTATTTTTTAACAGTGGGGCTGTACATACATACATGTGGTCAAGATAGAGATATTGAAAGGCTGAGAAAGTATAAATGCAATTAGGACCAAAAGAAAACGAAAATATAATCAGGAACAGATAGAAGTCTGAATAGAGAGATGAAAAAGCGAAGTCACTTCAATTGATGGAAGGCCACAGAGAGTATCAAGAGAAAAGAAAAATCAAATTTAATTATATAAATGCTTTGTCATTGTGGACAAGAAAAGGATACTTTCTTTGCCCACAGCGTTTTGGCTTTGGATTTATTAGTTTATTTTGTAATTGCATTTTTATCCTACCTAGAGAATATCAAATCTGAAATTTAAAGCAAATCACCCAATTCTTTCTGAAAGGCAGCAGGCAATACTTTAACCTTGTCTTTGTCAATATTCTGCTGTGTGTGTAGCTCTAATTAGATTCATAACTCACATTAATACTGTGGTACAAACTGCTCAAGAGCCACATCAATATTTCTCAAGCTTTCCAGCTGAAAACTCTTCATAATTCAGTGCTACATATTGATTTTTAAGACTGATGACATTTGAGCTGCTGAGAAAATGAATGGGGTTCACTTGGGGTCATGCCTTTGATGCCTGCGTGTAATTGATACCTGTCTTCTGCGCTCCTTCCCTCAAATGACAGATCGGCAATGTAACAGCATTACTGAATTGCTACTGCTGCCCAGGGAGCCAGAGAAATAGCACAAATACCTCCTTAAAGGTGGTAGTTCTTATACCTGCATGTTCTCTAAAGCCTCAGCTTGCGTGTGTTGTGCTGGGAAAATAGAGTGGGTAAGTGGAGAAAATTTTGGGAGCTGTTACATTTGCTTGTTCTATCCCCTTGCTCCACACTGGAAACAGTCAAGAAACACAGCACAGCTGCGGAGTAGTCTGACTTCCCCTTGCTTCCCGGTGCACTCTGCTCCCATTAGTCAGTCACACAGGGAGAAGCAGCAGGAGAAGGGGGTCTCTCTGCTCTCAGACCTCATGTGCTCCACACAGAGGGAAGCCAGCTAAGTTTGGACCTGTTACATGGGCATTCCTTTTGGTAAATTTTGGGGTTGCTGCCCAGCGATGGTGGATTTCAATTTGATGCTGTGGATGGATGCATGGAAAAAGGTTTTTTTTTAATGAAAAATAGCCAAAAGCACTTGCAAACAAAAGAACCCCACCCTATGCTTCTGGTTATAAGAGGCTATCCTTTTGGTAAGTTCTTGGAAACAGCTCCATAAACAACAGTTAGGGAAGGGTGGATGACATTTCTAAGTCATAGAGCCTCCTTTCAGTTTCCCAAACCATATCTATGAGCCCAGATTTGATTTTCAGGCATGGTGAGGCCTGCCTAACGCTGTCTAAACTTTACTCTGAGTGGCAGGCAACCTGAAGTCTTGAAGATCGCACACTTATTTAGGTTCCTAACGTAGTTTTCCAAAGATGTCATTTTCCTTGAGCGATATGAAGGAACTCCACTGAACCTCACCTTAGCAAATTGAAATTGTGCTGAGCAATTGAAGCTGTTTGTCCTGAGCTTGTTCTTCCCAGGGACCAGCTGCTTCTCCAAGGCCACTGGAAAGACCTCCTTCAGTGCAAGAATGCCAAGCAAAGCAGATTAAACATACTCCTTCCCTAAAGGGCTCTTTTCTTTAAGATCAGACCAGCTAGGGGAAGCCAAACCCTTCTACTTCTTGCTGTAGTTATCTTTGAGGGTGGAAATAATTTCCTAGCAGTCTTTATCCAGGTCTTGTTCTTTAAATGTTTGTGCTACCATAGTCATAAAGACCTAAATTATGCCAGGATTTCTGTGCTAGAGGCAGTAGGTGTTAAAGGTACTCATCTGCCTACAAGATTACAGCTTTAGATTAAGCTGAGAAATAAGAGATGGGAAAACATGATGACTATAAAGGAAGAAGCAGAGTGAGTCTGGCATGGTTTCCATGGGCTGGCTGTGTACACAGTTTTAGGTATGTTTATAAGTGTCTAAACAAATACTTAATAGCACACTTCCTCAGTTCAACAAGAAGGGCGAGAAATCTGAGTTAACAGTGTAAATATGCAGTCATATACTGTATCTAGAGAAGGAAGTGATTTCTGATGCAAGCATTCATATACAGTTTTGAGGCATGACTGATTTTCATGTTATGTAAATCTGATATTCTAGGTATTACTTTCTGGATAAGACATGATTAAATTTAATGTCAAAACTCATGTATTCTCAAAGCTTCTGGTTATATGGCTGCTTACATGGTAATTTATTATGATCATGAAGGCATGACTAATACTGTTTTGCTGTTTGCTTTCAATGTTCTGACTATGGAGAAAATAAATATTACTGAATTCCTAAAATGTTTTATAATTCATATTTCCAGAGAGTAGCAAGCAGATAAAATAAAAAAGAATGGATGTGGTAGACTCATGTTAATAAAGAGCAATACAGTTTTCATCTCTTGAATTTTGTCCTTCACTATTTTTAAAAAATGAAACAACACGAGCTCCCTGTGATGGTCATGAGCTCCCTGTGCCAGCCTTCTGCACTCTGTCGAGAAGGCCTTGGTGGTCAGGACAAATAAAGCCATGTGATATTGGGAAGTCTGCATTCAGTGCCCTACCAGATCAGCTAAGTAGATGCCTACACAGAAACAGAAAACTAATCTTATCAAACTATATCTTGGCTCTTGCTGATTTTACAGGTATGAAAGAGGTGAGCAAATGCATTACTTCTAGCAAAACTGGTGATGCTGCAAAATTAGGTTAGAAGTGCAGAGCTGAGAGATCTATGTTTCTGCAATAATAACTGAGCTTTCAAAGTATTTGACATCATGTAGCGTATAAAAAGTTTTCCAAAATACCACAAAACATGGAACACAAAAGGTGAAACTATGACAAAGGGCAAGTGTTTTAGGAAGTGATCTGAA
The DNA here is from genome assembly GCA_009867235.2 of Psittacus erithacus. Taxonomy (NCBI): domain Eukaryota; kingdom Metazoa; phylum Chordata; class Aves; order Psittaciformes; family Psittacidae; genus Psittacus; species Psittacus erithacus. The sequence continues at coordinate 1,075 of WYDI02002942.1, read as the reverse complement.
ATATTTGTAACCAATGAAAAACTCCCACTGCATGATGGGTTATGTCCCTGATTTTCCTCTAGTCATGACAGCCATGGCTGTCCTTGGGATATCTGGTGTAGCTATCTACCAACAGGAAGAGCAAATGGATACAGTTCAGTCTTATAGCACAGCATAAGGAGGTAGGATGACCTCTAGCTTTGAAACAAACACCAATTAGAATGTGGCTCTGGAAATATTCATCAGGAAATGTGCAATTTCAACCTTGTTGGACATGACACATGTTTACATGGCCAAAACATTCTTCAAAAGGAAGTTTTCTGAACAACCAGCAACCTCTGTAAAGCAGAGGAGCTGTTTCTGCATCCAGTCATTTCCCCAGTCTCACAAGCCCCCCTCAGCAGTGCTGTGTATTTTCTGTGCCCGTGAGGAGGCTTATGCTCAAAGTCCTGCACTGTAGGAGGTGCTTTGGGCTCTGCAAGTTTTGAATTGCCTTAGTATTTGAATAAATAAAGTGTTCCCTTAATATCAAATCAAAATGAAATCAGTTGATGCTTTTCTAATACCAAAACTGAAGTTCAGTGTGCTTCAGGGCTCTGTGCTTATGCACATTATTAAGGTATATTCCCTCCAGTCTCATTGTAGGTTTGAATTATTCATGAAGACATAACTTCTACATCTGCAGATATGGAAGGTGACTGTCGTGCTTTAAGCTCAGTCGTAAATTAGAAAACCACATAGCCTGCTCGTTCCCTCCCCACCACCTGCCCTTCCCCCCTCCCTGCTCCCGGAGGGATGGGGAGGAGAATTGAAAGAATGTAACTCCCACAGGTTGAGATAAGTAAGAATAAGTTAAGAACAGTCCAGTAACTAAGGTATAACACAAACCACTGCTGCTACCAGTAATAATAACAATGATAAGGGAAATAACAAGGGAAAAGAATACAACTGCTCACCACCTGCTGACCGAGCAGAATCTCCAGCCCTTCCGGGTAACTCCCAATTTACATCCTGGGCACGATGTGCTGTGGTATGGAATACCTCTTTGGCTAGTTTGGGTCAGGTGTCCTGTCTCTGCTTCCTCCCGGCTTCCCCT